>JACGWL010000751.1:76016-90951 GCA_034509725.1 Sesamum angolense
ATTTTTTTGTCCTGTTAAAGTCAAAATACTACTTGACTCCATAAAATAATTCAAATACATGTAATTCACATGTCTAACCCTTAGTCCCCAACTCCTTAACAATTCGTTTCTAACAACCTCAAAATTTATGATTGCTTCCTTTCGAAATATCATTTTTTTCATTTGTTTTATTGGTCACGCGTACTAATCTCATAATCACTAGAATAGGATTAGTGCTTAATGGGGCTAATCTCACCTATTTACTATTGTGAAATGATTTGACGAAATTAAATTGAGTCAAATCTTTGAATAGACACATGAATCATAAATGACTCGTTCTTAACTCCTAGTGGAATAATTATTACTGTAAAACTCGATAAGACCTAAATACAAAATTGCGGAACTTGGCAAGACCTCAACGCATCTATGAAACTTAGCAAGATCTCAATATCTATTGACTAGAAGAAAAAAAAATTGTAATCCTGAGCTTCAGTCATTAAGTACCCTAAGAAAATCCTCATGGGGAGTTCTCTTGAAAAGCAAATCATTTCCCAAAAAGAGATAACTGACCCTAGATGGACTTAAGATACTTATATTGAACTAGTTATATAATTGCAACATTGGGATATCAATAGTCGGCAGTAAAACATGCTCTCAGAGTAGATTCTCTCCAATAGAATATTCAAAATGATCTCTTTATTGTCTCACAAAATATACAACATCTTACTTGAATTTATAACCTAAACACATCTGGAGTATCTACAAAATTGAGGACTTCAAATATCATACTACAGTTCTTGGATATTGAATCTAATATTGCCAATGACAAACAAAGTCACCTACTTAGATCCTCAGTCCAACTTAGAATCAGATTACTTTGCTTAATACTATTGTCTTAGCTTGACAAATTCCAACTTATTCAACAAATACTTAACTTGGACCTAAATAAACCTTTAAATCAATAGCATAGATTTATAATCCAAGTATCAAACTTAATCCATCATGATGACATACATCCCAAAGTTCATAACCTAAGGTCTGATACCACTCAATGTCACGCCCCGGATAAGGGTCGCGACACAACCATGCCACTAAGTCCATAGCCTTAGTAGCATGAAACCCTCACTACTTAGCCATAAATCCAAACTCAACAGTAATAATACTTAAGTAATAAAATCCAAGTACATGTTTGTAGCGGAAAAATATAAATCTGAAGATCTAAAATCTATCACAAAGTCCTAACAACTACATAGAAGTAGAAGTAATTCCAATAAATAAAATCATTTACGGAGCTTATTAATCGGTGCCAATTGCATCCCTTGATTTGATACCAACCCCAATTTAGCTCTTCCTCACACTCTTCATACATCTCCTTTGCAAGATATTGTAAGTGGCGTGAGCGACTAATCGCCCAGTAAGTGATCCCTACCTCTTACCAGATGGGAGCATAATGTATTGATAAGCCAAAAATATCATTTGCCAAAATTTTCAAAACCAAATAAATAAAAGAGTAAAATATAACACTTAAAAATATTTGACAACAAAATAAGAATTTGAACTTTTCGATGAAAAGACATGCGTACAAAATAATCGTGTGACAACCACAATTTTATTTAAATAGTGCAAGTGCTTTTGTAAATCAAATATATTAGTTAAATAGGCATACTCTCATTCATTAGCAACATAACAGACATCATACTTATTTGTGACTTTTATTATAACCCATAGTCTAGGCCACAATCTTTAACCCCGATTGAGAGGATCATATATAAGTTCTCAATTTTTAACCCCAACTAGAGGGTCATACATGAGTTCTTAGTTTTTAACCCGAGTTGGAGAGTTCAGAACAACTCTAGTTTTCCCCAAGTTAATAGTGATTTCGTTAACGGTTGAACATGTTCCATCTATTAGTCGATAAACTTGACCATGGTTACTAAAAACTTTAACAAACATTTGTCATACCTTTCTTAGTCTCAATTTCAAAAGATGTCAGAAACATATTAGATAATATAAAAGTTTGACACAGTGTAAATTTTTCCAAATTTCAAGATTTATCAACTGTTTGCATAAGTATTAGACAGAATATCCTACAGTATATCTCCATTTTGAACTCTAAAAATATCTTATGCTCGTAGCACATTTTTCTTTAGAACCAAGACAATTGGTTGAAATTAGAAAACATTTAAGAAAACTCCACGTAAGAGGGAAGAAACCACTTACAGAATATTCTGAACTCGAATCCATTTAACAGTAGTGCCCCATTTAACACCAGTAGGCGGGTCTAAAATTTCGAGGCTAGCCCCTAAGCCCAACTTGGTCTTAATAAATTTTGAGTAATAATTATTTATTACTCTACTAAATAAAAATAGAAATTTTCATGATTCCAACACTATATACATGTATGAAAAAATAAAAAATATTTGTTCAACATGTGAAAATACCGATACATATATGATACGCATGCTTGAAACGAAATATGCAAGCATGTATAACTAAATATTCGCCAAAAAATTCTTTGATTCGAATAAAAATTTTAAACGAAAAGATGTAGAAAGAAAAACCCACTTAACTATTTTGTTGGTTTGTTCAAGTAGATTCTCTAATCCAAATGACCTGTGTCTGACTTCTTCCGTCCTCTGAAGATTGTTTTTCTGCCTCTCTTGCGCCGCTTCTAATTTTCTCTCTTTTTTATTTTACATTTAGCCATAGATCATATATACATATATATATATATATGTAATGCATCTACCCTACTTTCCTTTTATATAAACTTAAATACCTAGCATCACTTATTATTTTTGTATTTCTTTTATAAAATTAAGGAGGTCTATTATACATATTAAATAAATAATAATTTTAAAATCTAAATATATACATTTTTAGACTTATTTAATTTGAGACTCATAAATATTCTATTATAAGAGATATGTGTATTATGTCGTGGCATGCTTAAATGAAAGAACCCAAAATGTGAACTTGAATTGTTTATTATAAGACTCGCTTTATATCTATTATTAACAATGTGAGGGCTATGACATAACCTGTTTAACAAAATTTTGACATGTAAATTAACTTACCTAGTGAGTTATGGCCATTGTTCCGTCCAATGAATTTCCCTCTTCGGAACCATCCGAATTCCCTAAAACAGAGAACTATGTCAGTATTATTATTATTAGTTTAAAAGTTAAAACATTCTCAATTGAGTACTATAAGTGTGTACATATATATTTGTATATGTTTATCTATTGCCTTAATATATATTGCTAGTAACTTATATCCTTATGAGAAGGAAAAAGGTCGGGTATCACATTCTCTCCCCTTATAATGAGTTTCATCCTCGAAACTCGACGTACCTTGACTGGCAAAGAGCTTCGGGTACCGCGTATGTATAGCTTCCTCTAATTCCCAAGTTGCCTCTAACTCAGTGTGATTAGACCATTGCACTTTAACACAAGGGATGCTTCTTCTCCGTAGTACTTGCTCTTCGCGATCCACTATTCTTAATGGGAATTCTTAATAATTGAGGGTTTCCTTGAGGAGTAAGAGTTCAGATTCCAAAATATCGCTTGATCGGATAGGTATATTCTCAGTTGAGACACATGTAAGATGTTGTATACTTTGGACAATGTTGGGGGGTAGTGCTAGTCGATAAGCTACCCTCCCTAATTTGTCAAGTACTTCAAAGGGTCCTGTATATCGATGACTCAATTTTCCTTTTCTGAATCGCATAACTCCACACGTCAAGCAGACTCTTAGGTAGACCTTATCTTTTGGGTGAAATTCTAAGAACCTTCTTTTAACATCTACCTAACTTTTTTGCCGATCTTGAGCTTCCTTAAGCTTTTGGCGGATTATTGCCACATTTTCAACAGTTAGTTGAACCTGGCCCAGTAATTATCTTCTCTCTAACTTCATTCCAACATAAAGGTGATCTGTACTTTCTTCCATATAATGCTTCATAAGGGGCCATACCAATGCTACTGTGATAGCTGTTGTTATATGATAACTCCATTAGTGTCACGTAGTACCCCCAATTACCGTTGAAGTCTAATATGCATGCTCTATGAATGCCCTCAAGAGTTTGTATTGTTTTCTCGATTTGACCATTAGTCTAAGGATGATATGCGGTACTAAGTTTTACCTTCGTCCCCATTGCTTGCTGGAAGCTATCCCAAAGTCAAGACGTGAATCGAGGGTCTATATTAGATACGATGCTGACAGGAACATCATCCAATTTCACTATATCCTTAATATAGATAATTGCTAGGTTGTCTAAGGTATAGGTGTTGCGCAAAGGGATAAAATGGCCAGACTTGGTCAATTGATCCACAATTACCCATATGGAGTCATGTCCTTGTTGTGTACGTGGAACCCTATTACGAAATCTATGGTGATATGTTCCCACTTCCACTCCAGAATTTCTAGAGGTTGTAGCCACCCACCAGGTTTTCAGTGTTCTGCCTTAACCTTTTGATAGTTCAGATATCGTGCCAGAAAGTCTCCCATGTCTCGTTTCATGCCATTTCACCAAAAATTTCACTTCAGGTCACGATACGTCTTTGTGCTTCCAGTATAAATGGAGAGTTTTGAATTGTGTGCCTTTGTTAATTATCCCTCCTTAAGTCTCTACAGTTTAGAACATAAAGTCTTCTTTTCAAGTACAGAGTCCCATCATCCCCAACTTGAAATTCAGGAGCTAGTCCCCTTTTAACTTTCTCTTTTATGATCCCCAATTATGCATTGAATCTTGAGTAGTTTTAATCCTCTTGTGAATCGGGGTCTGGGTCATCTGGGTTGCTAGGATTACTTCTGTCGGCTCTACCACCTCCAATTCCAATGCCTCGTGTTGTCTAGCTAGCATTGTGGCTGGGTTCCGACTAGCTTTTCTACTTAAGGCATCAACCACCCTATTCGCTTTTCCAGGATGGTAGTTGATGGTTAAACTGTTGTCTTTAATTAATTTCAACCACGTTTTATACCTCATGTTCAGCTCTCCTTGGGTGAATAAATATTTCAAACTTTTGTGGTCAGTATATACCTCACACTTTTCACCATAAAGATAATATCTCCAAATTTTCAAGGCAAAGACTATTGTCGTTAATTCTAGGTCATGTGTGAGTAATTCAACTCATACGACTTAAGTTGCCTAGAAGCATAAGCGATCACCTTATCGTTTTTGCATTAGATGACAACCACCATTATCCAAGGTAATGGGAGCATAGGTGTCGAAGCTAACCTTTGTTTCAATTCAGCAGAACTTCCCTCACAAGCTGAATCCCATCAAATTTCATTCTCTTTTGTGTCAATCGAGTTAGAGGCATTGCTTGGAGAACCCTTCTACAAACTTTCTATGATAACCAGCCAGCCCTAAGAAGTTACGGACCTCACCAACATTCGTAGGTCTAGGCCAATCAATTATAGCTTCAACCTTTCTAGGCTCCACTGTCACTCCTTCTTCCGAGATTATATGCCCTATAAACCTTACACTCTTGAGCTAAAACTCGCACTTGCTAAACTTAGCATATATTTGTTTCTCCCTAAGGGTTTGTAGGACGACCCGAAGATTTTCCTCGTGCTCTTGTTCACTTGATGAGTAAGCCAGAATATCATCGATAAACACTACAATAAACTTATCCAAGTGTTGCTTAAAGACTCTATTCATTAAATACATAAAGGCTGTCGGAGCATTCATCAATCCGAAAGGCATCACTAAGAACTCATAATGTTCGTACCTTGACCTAAAAGCAGTCTTAGGTGTATCATCAGTCTTTATCTTTAACTAATGGTACCCAGATCTTATGTCTATTTTGAAAAATACTTTGGCTCTCTTTAACTAGTCAAATAGGTCGTCAATACGAGGCAGCGGATACTTATTTTTTATGGTGACTTTGTTTAGTTCCCTATAATCAATGTACAACCTTAGGCTCCCATCCCTTTTCTTTACGAATAACACCAGAACGCCCCAAGAGGATACACTTGGCTTAATTTGCTTCTTACGAAGGAGTTCTTGTAGTTGTGTTTTGAACTCCCTTAATTCAGCAAGGGTCATCCTATAGAGCGCATTGGAGATAGGTGGTGCTCTGCGTATCAAATTAATTTGAAATCCTATCTCTCTATCTGGTGGTGGTCATGGTATGTCATCCGAAAAAACATCAGGAAATTCTCTCACTATTGGAATGTCTTCTATTTTATCTCTTCCTTGTTAGTATTAATCAAAAGGGCCAAGTAGGCTTCACACCCCTTTTAGTGAGTCTCCGAGCTTAGCTAACAGAAAGTAAGGAACTTGAATCCCTATAACGGTACTTTCGATTTCCATGAAATATGAATCCCTCTTTTGTAGGTGGTGAAAAGTTTATAACTTTATTTCTACAATCCACATATGCAAAATTCTGGCTAACTAGTCCATTCGCAAGATTACATTAAACTATCTCACATTTATCTGTATTAGGTAAGTCACCAAAATCTTATCCCCAGGGTAGTCACTCTATACGGCTCATCGAGTAGTTCGGGCTCACAGTTTAAAAGTCTTATAATTTTTTTAGCCACAAATGAATGGGTCGCACCACAATTAAACAAGGTATAGGCAACCAAATAATTAATTGTAATAGTACATATAACCATGTCCATTGTGTGGTCCGCTTGTTCTTGTGTCATAGCAAAGGCCATTGCATTCCCTTTTGGCAGGTTACCTATTTGGTTGGGTTTCATGGTACTGGGTTAAGGGGTGGGTGCCCTAGTTGTATTATGATCAGGCATGGTACATTCAGATATGCGATGTCCCGTTTGACCAGAACGAAAGCAAGCCCCTACCCACCTACATTCTCCTATATGTCTCTTGTGATAAATTTTGCACTCAGGGAATTGAGGTTGTGGTTGAGATGGTAGGGTCATCCTCTTATTGGCCGGAGAGCAGGGCATTGTCGGGGCTCCTTCCACTTGGTCTTGCCCCGCCCTAAGTCTTTTTAGATTTGTTCTCTTCATCCATTCACCATATATCTGCTTCAGCTCTTATTGTTGCTCTAGCTTCAAATATGGCTATTGATGACTGTATCCGACTCTTTAGGCCCCTAGTGAACTTATGAATTTTAAATTGAGGGTCTACCATAATAGTGGGTGGGTACTTCCTTAGCGCATGAAACTTCGCTGAGTATTCCACCACTGACATGTTTGGTGCTTGGGTTACAGTGTCAAATTCCACCATTTTCTGAAGACGGATTGCATTAGGAAAGAAATGCCTAAGGTGTGCTTCCCGAAACCTTGCCCAAGTGATAGGTCCGTCCACTAATAGGGAATGTGATATTCCTTCCCACCATCATGCCGCTTCCCCCACTAAAATGGGTATCACTACCCTTGGTCTTATTTCAATGGGAACTTTCATCAACTCAAAGTTATCCTACATTTCTTTGAGTCACTTTCGAACTATTTCAGGATCATGATTCCCATCAAAAGTTGGGACATGCGCTCTACTTAATGCCTCATAATGGGTTTTCCTACCCAAGGTCATTGACGGTTGTGGGGTTGCTTGGGCTTGCTGCTGGTTTTGAGTTTGAACTACCATCTGAGCTACGACTATAGCTATGGCAACTAAGTCGCCTGCCTTAGTCCCTGATAACTGACATGTGGTGGGATTTGAGGAGGAAGGGGCGGTGGTGGAGGTGGAGGGTGCAGAGGGGGTTCCTCATTGTAGTTGTCAAGAGGGGTTGCATAGCGGGGGTTTTGGATGGTTCTCCTAGATTTACCAGCCATTTCCTATAAAAGATAAATAAGGAGTAGCCATTTAGTGAAAGATCATAGCGATCCTTGCAGTGAATGTTAATATGCATATAGAACCTTGTTGAGGTCAATAGTTAAAAATTAGAGTTAAATTAAATATACTATTTCATAAAAATAATATTAAACACTTGGTTTGTCTAACCGGACAAGGTGAAAATAATAACTAACATTTTATGAGTGGACATGCTAGCCCATAACCACCCTAAGTTCGAATAATAACATAAATCAACAAGTAATGAGTCTGATATTCCCTAATATACTAAAGTTTATAGTTCCTTCACTTTATTCTCAATCCCAGCAAATGAATGTAATCCAAAATATCTCCATTTCGGGATCTCATTATTTTCATTCTGATTCTTCTTCTGGCCCTCCTCAGGGTCTTCCTTAGGATCCTCTTAAGCTTATGTTGCCACGAGGTTATCAATAACCTCTTCAAGTTGAGAATCTAATGATGCAAGGATTGTTTATTGTGCCTCAAATCCCTAATTTTGGTCTGAAGTTGCTCTATTTGTGTTTTGCTAGCTTGTGTTTGTTGCTCTATTCTACCTTCTAACTCGGAAAATTTTCTTGCTTGGTCTCTACGGCGTAGGTCTAATCTCATGGCACCATCTCTCCACTTTTCATTTTCCTTCCGGCTTTCGTCTAGGAGTTTATGCAAATTTACTACTGCTTTTGCCAAATCCCCACAATGCCCAAACGCAGTCATCATTCGGTCGTCATGTCACCAAGAATGGGGAAAATCCTTTGGACTGATGTACGTGGCATCCCAAATGGCTCCATACCTATGCATATAGGATGAGGACCTATGTAAGTTTTCTAGTGGGATCAATGTTTGTATTGATCCTATTATTATTTCTAATACTACAATTACTTTCATAATTTGCTAATTAGATAATACTTCTAACATATAATAATAAGTGTCAACTGTGATCCCTCATGACTCGCCATAATTCTAGGTGGCACCTCGAGTCAATCCTGGTTTATTCCCCAAAACTCCATAAAGTCAAAGCTATATCCTAATTTCTTCATTTATTCGAGTCCAATTTGATGAGATAAGATCGTAAGCTTACGCTTTGATACCACTAAATATCATGCCTCAAATTTGGGATATAATACCGCAGCATCACTAAAATGAGACAACTTAGTGATACTAAGCCAAGAAAACAAACTATCTGAAAATACCCATGACTTTTATTTATTTATTTTTAATGAGAATACTAAAACAAAACCATCATTCGGATAACTGGCATTAATGTATCCTCAAATTATGACAGTTTAAAACTAATAAATAAAATTCTTATACATCTGAATCAATAACATATAAAGAGTCTTCTAATAAAAATCTCTTTAAGAAATGAACCCCTACGCAATCCCCATCCCCAATACTGTTCTTCGTCCATTCCTTTCTCTAATTCATCTGCAACACATTATGTTATAGGGAATGAGTGACCAATCACCCAGTAAGTGATTTTTCCTTCCTTTTAGCTTTGAGCATGCACAATCATATAAAATCATAAACAAGTGAAACTCTTTGATCAAGGTTGTCAAAGAAACAAGTAAAGGAATAGTTCAAAATAATTCCATATCATGCACAATATACATTTACATTGGAACCAAAGAGAATGAACTTGTAATGCACTAAATTTATTTTAGACGTGACAAAACTATCATGATTCGACTAAACAAGATTTCTTTTATGCTTGAAAATATTAAAATCAATTGGTTTAATTGATTAATTCTTTAATTTTTGATCCCGTTAAGGTGGGTTAGATGTCGTTTAAGACTATGGCTAGGCTCCACTTAACACCAGTAGGCGGGTTAGAATATTTTGTCATACCTATATCAGGTCCTACTTAATATCAGTAAGCGGGTCAAAAATACTATCACTACTGCAATATAGTAGTGCTCCGCTTAACACGAGTAGGAGGGTCAAAAATTTCGAGGCTAGCCCCTAAGCCCAACTTGGTCTTAATAAATTTCGAGTAATAATTTATTTATTACTCCACTAAATAAAAGCAGAAATTTTCATGATTCCAATACTATATACATGTATTGACAAAAATAAAAACATAATTGTACGACATGCGAAAATACTGTTACATATATGATAAGCATGCTCGAAATGAAATATGTACGCATGTATAAATAAAAGAGTTATTCGCGAGAAAAATCATTTGATTCGAATAAAATTTTAAAACAAAAAGATGTAGAAAGGAAAACTCATTTACCGATTTCATTAGTTCGTTCAAGTAGATCGTCTAATCCAAATGACTCGTGTCCGACTCCTTCCATCCTCCAAAGATTGAGTTTTCTACCTCTCCTGCGCCGCTTCTAATTTTCTCTCTGTTTGATTTTACATTAGCATATATATATATATATATATATATATATATATATATGTGTGTGTGTAATGCATCTACCCTACTTTTCTTATATATAAACTTGAATACCTAGCATCACTTAATTTTTTCGTATTCTTTTTATAAAATTAAGGAGGTCTATATTACACATTAAATAAATAAGAATTTTAAAATCCAAATACATATATTTTTAAACTTATTTAATTATGAGACTCACAAATATTCTATTATAAGAGATATGAGTATTACGTCGTGACACGCTTTAATGAAAGAACCTAAAATATGAACTTGAATTGTTTATTATAAGACTCGCTTTATATCTATTATTAACAATGTTTGAGGGCTATGACATAACTTGTTTAATAAAATGTGGACATATAAATTAACCTACCTCGTGAGTTATGGTCATCGCTCCATCCAATGAATTTCCTTCTTTGGAACCATTCGAATTTCCTAAAATAGAGGACTATGTCAATATTATTATTATTATTTTAAAAATTAAAACATTCTCGATAGAGTACGATATGTGTGTACATATATATATATATATATTTATATATTGCTTTAATATATATTGCTAGTAACTTATATTCTATGAGAAAAAATAGAATGGGGTATGACATGACTTGAGTTAAATTAATTTAACCCAAGCCCTTAATTTTAGGATTTTAGGATACTTTGGCATATGCTTTAAAATTTGAACCTAAGCCCTTAATTTTAGGATTTTAAAATGGGAAAAAAACAATCAAAAGTAGAACAAAGTTCGGTAAATGGATTATTAGGGCTTAAATACATAAAATCTTTCCCTATTTTTTTAAATATAGCTTAATTCTCCTTTTCCGTTAAATATAACTAACTCATTAATTTTTTTTAAAATAATCGTTATACCCTATTTAATATATATTATTTTTAATTTTAATAATTATTGGATCTGTATTGATTATACCTGAATCATTAGATCTAAGCAATTAATTTTAATCGTTAAATTTTAAATTTATGAAACAAAAATCAAGAGTTTATATTTTACTAATTTTAGATATATATTATAAAAAATATTATCTAAAAAATAAATTAAACAAACTTAACCCACCCCCACACCCTACCCCGTTACCTTATCTCCGTCCCCAAAATTATTAGATCTGCCCTCGCCCAGAACAAGAAGGCTGGTCGCTCTTTGGGAGATGGTGGACGCCGTGGTCACCCTCACACCGCTGCTACCCATTCTTTTTATATTTTTTTTTAGTTTTTAAACTCTAAATGTTAAAATTACTAAAAAAATTACATTAATTAAATTTAAAATAATTCATTGAATTATTTTTAAATATAATTAAAGAAAAAATTTAAATTTAAGTTTAAATAATTATAAAAGTAATTTAAATTTAAATATTTTTAACTAAATAATTATTTAAATTTTTAATAATATATAATTTTTATAACTATTAACATTTATATTTGTTAAGATATTTTAAATTTGAAAAATAAATTTACTATATTAATTATTATACTGTTATTTTAATTTGATATTACAATTTAAATTATAAAACTTCAAAAACTTATGTATTTTATTTATTATATTGTTACAAAATATTTTATTTTTTTATAGATGAAATGAAAAAAAAGTCACTCAAACAAGTAAAAGATATACATGTGAAATAGACACTATGAGGGTATTTTAATTAGAAACACTAAAAAATAAGATAAAAAATAGCTGAAAAAATACTCTAAATATACAAAATGCGAGTGTAATGCACTTTTTATTAATTGTTTATGAATTCTTTTTTATAAAACATAAATGTCTTTTAGCCTATTTGAAAAACACAGCCAGATTAATTTCCGATACTTTCAAAACATATCAGGGCCACACCGATTGACAGTGAAATCTCATTCATGGTTCTATGTTTTAAGTCCAACCTTTGCACTCACCTTCCAGTTTCCACGAGTAGGTTGTGACAGCCAAGTATATAAGTATTCAATATTAACTAGATTCAGTAAATGTAATTTTTTGATGTTACGATTTTCTTTTCAAAATTAAATAATGAAAATTTGTAGTGATTATGAATTTGAAACAACGTATTTTCTAAATGTGAAATTTAGAGATTGTATAAAAAAATAAACAATGTAGATGAATTTTTTTTTTTAAAAAAATTGTCAAAAAAAGGTCCACTGTTTATTAAAAAATCATAAAATTTTAAAATATAAGTTAAAGTACAATTTATAGTTGAAAAAGGGGTTTTTTATAGGAATAATTACACTCCCCTCCCATTAGGTTTGGTGTAATTACACGTAAATCCCCTGTGGTTTGTGAAATTATATTTAGCATTCCTAAAATTTGTTTTATCTAATAAATAAGTCCATCTGTTAGTTAAAATTCACCAAACTTTCTAATTATATTAACAAAAAAAATAGATTTATTCCGATTGATTTCTTACTGATTTATTGCAGATTAAATAAATCTTTTTATGATCAAATTACCCCATATGTCTTCACGTGTTAATGCATGTGAGAATGTATATTTTCACCGTTATAAAGGATAGTTCAGTCAGAAAAAAATTATTTGACCTGCTATATATCAGTAATAAGTCAATCGAGAATAAATATCAATTTTCATTCAATATTTTTTTTGTTAATATCAGCAAATTCTGTGAATTTGACAAACAAAGGACATATTTGTTAGACAGAAGCAAACCTCAAAGGTGCTAAATGTAATTTTTCAAACCACAGAGGGTCTATGCGTAATTGCACTAAAGCTTAAGGGAGGCTAGTGCAATTATCCCTTTTTGATAAGTACACCATAGAGAAATGAATAAAACCTAACAGAGACTAAACCGAGCTAGTTGTTGGTTGATCTTTAAAAATAAAGGAATATTAGTAACTCTCCAAATAATAATAAAGTATTTATAATTATGCTAAATTTTTACAACAGTGAATCTCTGCATTGATGAGCAATTATAGCTTGGACCCGACTCGATCAAACCTGAACGTATCATATGGCAAGTGCAATACACTTACCTTACAATTAATTTACACATAAAAAAAAAAAGTGATTACGTAACAAATACTTTACTATATTTGCTCTGATTGAACAAAAGAATTTCCTACATTGATTATCCATTTCCTTCTCAAAACCCCAAGAAAATATAGTACAAACAAGAAAAGGTTTTGGATAGGGTATTACTCTAATTTGCAAGGTCTTCATTCTGCACACGCAAGCATGACCAGGACAATGCAATAATTCAAATGCACAGTGCATATACGATGAGAAGTTCTTACGCAGAGTGCAGTAGTAACACCTACAATGGAATTCCCTCTCTAAAACTACTGCTGTTTCCGCTGGTAATTCTCTGCTCTAGCAGAGCAGTTTTGCCATAGAATGTGGTCGAAACTCTGCCTGGTTTGCCCGATAAACTACCCAACAAACTTGAAACCGGGTAATTTTTCGATATTTTTTTGTCTTGTTTTTACTATTTGCGTTCTTGCTTTGATATGTTAATATTATTTGAAAAATTAGGTACGTCGGCGTGGGAGAAAATGAGGAGGCGCAACTTTTCTACTACTTCTTGGAGTCTGAAAGCAATCCTGAAGAGGATCCCTTCTTACTTTGGTTTACTGGGGACCTGGTTGTACTGGTCTTTCCACTATTTAGTAGAAATGGGTAAGTTTTCTATGTAATAGCTTTTCTTGTTGGTTTTGTGGATCTATACTAGCTTATGGGATAGTTCAATTTAAACTAAAACCCCCCAAAAATTGTGGGTTTAATGTATTTTGGTTCCGTAATTTATGTTATTAAGTGTTTTCATTTTTTTAATTTTTTAAGATAGTATTTTGGTGTATGATTTACAAATTTTTAATACATAATTGTGTGATTAATTAATAAATATTTATGAAAGTTAGGTAATTAATAAATAGATTATAGATTCAAAATTTGAATAGAGTAAATTGAAGTTTTAGAAATACTTAAGAGCAAACTATATATAAAATAAAAGAAGAAATGTAATGGGCATTTTAAAAAAGATTAAAAAAATTGAATAAATTAAAATAGGAGGATGGGAGGTCACTCTCAATTTCTTAAATTAAAAAAGATCATGTGTGTTACACATGATCTTTCCGGAAAGAAGAGTGAACTCCGACGAAAAAAGCGATGGAAATCATGAACAATAAAAAGATGCAGAGCATACATGCTATCCTAAAAAGTTAATGGTCAAAAACATCAAAAAATTTAGATTACTGGACTAAAAATATATTGAAGCCAAAAATTAATATAGACATGAACCCTCTACTGAACTATTAAAAATAAAAACAAACTTAAAATAATACATTAACGTTTTGAAAAAGAAGCACTTAACTCCATCCATCTTAATGTGTTCTTCTAATTATGTTCTGCCACTAATTTTCATAGTAATGTTTGGTTTGCTTTATTGTTATCGTGTTCTTGAATCCTCTTTGGCCCATTATAATTTAATTGGACAATATGTAAGTTATATATAATTGTCATATTTAAAAATTGTGGGATCAAATTATAAAAATCATTTTATGCAGAATAAAAATATCAACCCCTAAATTACAATATTGTAAGTACAATTTTCCTTTGTTGTGCCTAAATTTATAATGAATTATACATAGATAATTTATGATCTAAGAAGGAAGAAAAACACAAATGCTAATGTTGTTAAATATCTTCATACGTACATAAATCTTTAAGAATAATTTATCATTGACAAATTATTTAATGTAGACTCAGGCATTAATGGAACCAAAATATTCTTACTGAATGTTGTAATATATATATATATACATATATTAGTTTTACTATTGTATTGGATTTC
>JACGWL010000744.1:0-5000 GCA_034509725.1 Sesamum angolense
AGACTATAAAAGAGAATGAATCGAGATAATTTTAATACAGCAATAGCTGAAATTCGAACTTTATAGTGTTGTTTTGCTTTCTATGGAAGAGGGGGACAGTCAGCGACACAGAAATGGTTGAATCAGAGTTCTTGAGATTGGATTGTCGAAGGCGAAAGCATTATTGGTATCTCCCTTCCTATTCTTTAAGGAAATAGATCGACAAGTTCGATTGAAAAAAAATAGACGTAGATAAGGCATTCGAAGAAGATTGAATCTGTTGGAGGTCTAGTTAGGCCAGGGAAGGGCCATGGCATTAGGATTAGGAAAGGGAAAAGGTTATTACAATATTTCAGTTCGATATGAAAAAAAAAATGGTTTTTCTTTTTGGTTCAAAACAAGAAAATTCATCACAGGAGAAAAAAGACAGCGTAGACGATAGATTTTTCGGATAAAGAGTAGGAACGGAAACGGAGACATTAGACGCCAGCTTAGACCTTGGTAAGCGTTTCTTCTTCGAAACATCAGCAGATATGGAAAAAACCTATTTTTATAGGACGATTTGTCCAAAACAGACCTTGCGACCGCTTCTAAGCGACGTTTAATATCATATCAATAAAGCAGAAGTTTGGCAGCCTCAATAGCGGAACGGATGACGGAGACACTCGAATCAGACGCAGTGGCAATCTATTAATTCAATTCGGAAGAGACAGCTAGCGTTCCTTAGTCTCAATCACAGACAGACCTTTTTCGATCTTAGGTGGGCTCTACGACCTCGCAAGGCAGTTGCCAGACTGTTGAGTGAAAGCTCTTTCTATGACAAAGGGTAATCCCACAGAACACAGAAAGTAAAAGACTTAACCAGTCATCTCTTCTTGGACAGTCTTTTAATAGCCCGAGTTCATACACAAGGATTTCCTTCTATCTCGATCAAAGTCCCGGTTTGAAGAAGTGGGAGGGAGGACCTAGCCTGGTGGACCCACGGAGCGCTAAGAAGCAAGTCCTCCTGAGATGGGATGCGGCGTAGTTGGTTTCATATATGAAGTGTACTTTATCTTAAGGTTAGTTTGAACAACATCTCGACATCCATTAGATCAACAAAACCCATCCCCGTCTGAGTAGAGACTTCCGAAGAAGTTTTCAAAGCAAGGGAGAAATGAACTTCTAGCTTGATTACCGGGAACCCTCTCTTGATATCTTGATAGATGAAGAACCCCTGGCCAAGCGCTCGGAAAGTGCTCCTCCAGCTGTCTGTCCTGCGGAGAGGTAGTTAGAATAGACGGAGAGACAAGAAGCTGACAGAGAAGCAAGGGTCTTGAGGGGTGAGCCCTATGACTAAAGATACACGAGCTCCTCTACACCCATTTCCTCGGAAAGCCCTTTTGCCAGCTTAGCGTATAGGGATAGCCCAAGGAAAGGAAGAAGAGCTAAAATAGTGAGAATCTGATTCCACCTTGGAAAAGGGCTCAGTTGCTAGACTAAGCAGAAGGGCTGTTTTATGCCTTTCAATATCAGGCTCGCTGGCCTAAAAGGGGAATGTCAACAAGGTCTTAAGTGGATTCTTTCCCTGTAAGTATAAGGATTTTAACTTTCGGATTTTCTTTTATACTTGAAGTTTCAACTTCTTTTCTTCCACCCTTCGATGAGCCAGTACACTTTTCACTCCTAAAGAGTTCGATTTGCTCTTCTTTATCTTAACAGAAAAGAGAGGTATGACCGAAGAGGATTCTTTTCAGTGCTCTTTCTTTGATTCATCGGGACAAATCGTACCAAGGCGACATAAACTATGAATCTTAGTTGCTTTCTTCTCACAGGTGCGGTAGCAATACCAAAGAAATAGGGAAGGCGGGGATAAGATTGAAAAAAATGTGCTTGAAAGGGCAGTCTCACTACTGACTAGATCAGGCGATCTACCTACTTTCCTGTGCCTAGTCACTAGTAAATAAATAAGCTTTCGCAAACAACAAAAGGATTTAGGGTCGATTGTGGATAGAGAGGTAGGGATTCTTATCTGGTCGGGATGCCGCTGTTACTGTGGTACCTCTAGGGCTGGCTGCTCTCGAGCACTAAATATGCTCGAGCTATTTATCTTTCCAACCGGTGGACTTTCTTCAAGAATAGCAATAAAAGACAAGGAGGAGGGGAAGAGTAAGGTCCTCGGAAGAACACCTTTGAACTACTATATCCAATTTTCTTCCACTTGTGACTCGGTATCCATACCAAAGACTACAAGGGAAGCCTTGTGTGCCCCTTTTCTTATCACTATAAATAGGAAATTCGCACCTTGGTTCTTACGCAGCATTTTATTCTTACGACAGTCTTTCCTTATTGGCTGTATTGATGCCATAAAAGACAGGAAATAAAAACTATTGGACTACCCATAATCTCGTTTCAAAGCAAAGAACCTGATTCACCTTAGACTACGATATCTCGAGTTGATCAGCGTAGCGAAACATGGATTAATGGTAAGCTATTATGGGTAATATCATAGTAATCCCTACTCACTATATTTATATAATAGTAATGGCTGTAAGGGTTGAACGGAAAGGTGAATACGAAAACGGAGACTACTAAAATGAAATAGCTCGCATAGAAAGATTTAGGATCTTATTTTGGTATGATCCAACTTACCTGGAGTTGAAGTTTCCTCAATAGCTGGGGTGGGAGAGAGTTTTCATAAGACCTAGTATCATAAGACTAGTAGGGCACTCACTAACTTTAGAGCCTGTTGGGTTAGCTTCTATGTTTTGAAATATCGTATCGGGTAAGGAGTTAGAACAGGCCGAGCCTTAACCAAGCCCTATTAGAAGGAGGAAGCGCGTTAGCTATTTAGTTTTTTCTTGCTTGCTGGCTTTCTTTTATGAAGAGCTGGTTCCGGGGTCTCTCTTTATTGAGATAATATAATTAGACTCTCTTTTCATCAGCCTTGAGTTGAGGATTCTGACCTAGCTCGATGACCCCTCTGTGAAGCTCTAGTCCTTTCTGCTTACAGTGCTGATAGTTCCGTGTCTCCAGCCTCTCATGCCTACCCCTCTTTCAACAAACTTGCTTGCTATCCCAGCGACCTTAGTTTTCGTGTCTAGCTTCACTAACTGTATTCCACCGCTTTCCAGATCTCGGAACCAGATCGATACCTGGCGTTGTTGACCTGGGAGCGAATACATACCCCAAGCCAGTCACAGATACGGATCGAGATAGAGATGTTAGTCCAGGGGCATAGATCGAGCAGTAGACTTTGAATACGAATTGGAATACAAAGTCTTCAATATCTTGTAGTTGTCATAGCTTTTTTCAATACCGATGAGAAATTGTCCTGTTTTCAAATACTTTCTTTCTTGATTGCATCATAGAATCACAGCATCCTGTACACACAAAAAGTGGAGGCACAGTCTCAGAGTCCCCAATGCCATTGTAGCGAGTCAAACCAAATCAAGCAATTAGGAGCAGGAGCGTAGCGGGTAATCTGTGAAAGAAGTGGACTTAGCCCATGCCTGCCAGCATTCAGTCAAGTGAGGCACTATGCTTCTAAGCCATTCAAGACTTTCCTAGTCCACAGTGCTCGCATTTAGATATTGGATAGGGGTTAGAGTTTCCATCTTTAGGGAGGCGGATTGTCTATCGATAAGAAAAGTCTTCGTTTTCATCTCTAAGAGGGCATATTGTCCCGGCTAGCCATTGGATTAGGAGTGTCCTATAAGCCATGGGGTTTTCCCCTGGAAGTCCTAGGATAAGCCTCTACAGTTGAAGTTGGAGAAGAAAGGGGGAAGCGTCTCAAGTTGAGTGGGACTTTTTGGGATCAAGCTTGCAGCCCTTGTTAAGCCCCGAAGAAGCGTTACATCGAGTGTCAATCATAAAATAAATCTCTGAAAGCTTAGTTTAGTAAAGTGCTTTGACCTTATGCAAGCCATTAGAAGCTCCCAGCCAGTTGCTCCTGTTATTGCAGTCTCAGTGCCTTCTTAGATATTTCAAACCTCTCCTGTTGCAGACTAAAGGTAAGCTCTCTGTAAGTGTAAGGCCAGTCATACGCTCTTACTAGGCCTATCAACATAAGGTCTCCCAGAGAAGCGATATCTTTCTTTCTTCATGGTAAGCGCTATGGTTCACTCACTGAACACTAAACTGAGGAAAGAGGAGGATCGATGGAACAAGCATAAGGATGAGCGCGCTAGCGCGAAAGCCGTTGCGCGTTAGGCTCCGCGCATCCGTTTTCTTGCTGGAGAGGGCTTGGAGTATCCAAAGATCTTAGATCGCTTCTTTGATCACCTGTACGGGAAATGGTGTAGTGGCTTCAGAAGTCGAAGTTCTACAATTAGAGTTAGACTGCTAAATATTCACCTTTTTTCACCGGAATCAATGGCGGGTAGACATCATCCTGAGTGTGATTTTACGCAGTAGGGTTTTCTTTCTTTTAAAACCGGCCTGAAGGAAGAAACTGTTTTTTTTGGATTGGCGGACCATCAAGAAGAAGAATCCTGTTGGCATCGGTGCCCGCTATGGCAGACTCGTCGGCGGTAGGCAAGGTATGCCAGTTGGCCGAATTAGGGTTTGGTGAAGAAGAAAGATGCTTTAGATTCATGTAAATTTCTTGCATGCTGTTGATTTTCGATGTCCTGTGATAATGGTAGTCAAATCCGGTCCCATGGGTGTTGATGTAAGGTGCAAGTCGCCGGCGCGCCGGAATTCATGTTGAGGGTTGTAGCAAAGATCTCCAGACTTCGGATAAGAAGAAAAGCTTGTTTAGGTTAGTTCTTTCTATTCTACTCTTTACCTAAAAGCTAATCCTACGATTAACCACAGGCGGATAGGCACGCTATGCTATACAAGACAAGAGCTTGCATACGGGGAAAAGGTACTAAAGATGCAACTATCGCTAAAATGGCTGTATACAGGCTCGATGTAATTGAGTTCAATGGATCTTACCTGAACAAAGGACTCCGTTAAACATCACTGCGCCCTGCTGCCTTTCTTCAAATGTCTAATCCGGTTGCTACCGAATCGGGCCTTTCTACCCCGCTATCAGA
>JACGWL010000744.1:10000-12228 GCA_034509725.1 Sesamum angolense
ACGAGCCTTATTCGATAGAAGAGGAGTACTCTGCTCTAGTTCGTCATAAAAGGTGGGAGTTGATTCCATATCACCCTTCACAAAATGTTGTGGAATGTACTCAAGCCAAAGTGAAATCCAGATGATTCAATAAATAAGTACAAAGCACGACTAGTTGCAAAGGGATACTTACAAGAACCTGGAGTTGACTATGATGAGACGCCCAGTAATTAAGCCAACTACAATTCGCGGCTCTGGCAGCTTCACGTAAGTGGGATGTAAGGCAATTAGATGTCAACAATGCCTTCAACAATGGGCATTTGCCTGCTCATAGTAGGGGACAGTGTTTATGCCTCAGCCTTCAGGCTTTGTGGATCCGAAACGGCCTCAACATGTGTGCAAATTGACAAAAGCCTTGTATGGACTAAAACAAGCGCCGAGAGCGTGGCGTGGTTTGATCGCCTGCGTACATTGGAAGTTTCAGAACAGTAAAAGTGATACCTATCTGTTTTACTTTAAAAATCATGATAAGATTTGACTTGTGCTCATCTATGTATATGACATCTTTCTTACTGGAAATAATCACAGAAGCATGAATCTCTTTGTTACTAAGCTTAATGATCTGTTCTCTCTCAAAGACCTATGCCCAGTACATTACTTCCTAGGGATTGAGATTTCACGAGATTCAACTGGGTTTTATTTAAATCAGAGGAAGTATATTAATGATCTCTTAGATCGATGGAGCATCTTTCATGTGTCTCCCTGCCTGCACTACGCCAATGGTCCCGGGTCGATCTCTTTCAAAATGGATAGTGCACCATACACCAATCCAGTTTCTTATAGAAGAATAGTAGGAGCACTCCACTCCAGTATTTGGCAAACACAAGGCCAGACATTGCATTTTCTGTCAGTAAACTCAGTCAATTCCTTGCGGCACCAACAGAACTACAATGGCAAGCAGTCAAAGATCTACTTCGGTATCTCAAAGGGACAACTAATCTAGCTCTGCACATTAAGTGCTCAGATTACCTTGATTTAGTCGCCCGATGCCGACTGGGTGGGCAGCTTGCCCAGACGCCCTGATGATAAGCGATCAACGGGGGATATTTGGTGTTCTTTGGTGATTCCCTGATTTCGTGGTCTTCCAAGAAAGAGCACGTCGTGGCACGATCAAGTGCTGAGTCTGAGTATCGTTCCTTGGCTCACACTGCATCTGAACTTGTGTGGCTTCGCTCTCTATTGACTGAACTGAGTCTGTTCTCTCGGCAACCTTCAACCATTTGGTGTGACAATGTGAGTGCTGCGTCATTGGCCTTAGCCCAAGCACTAAGCAGCTAATTCAAACCAAAGCATAAGGCGAGGAGAGAGCTGAACGCCAGATGCGGATGAAATTCTAACAACTGCGCTTACGCCTTTTGTTCACACCAAGACTGAACCATGTGAAAGGAAAGCTAGTCGAACTAGAGCGGGAAGGATAGGAAATTAATGCAATCAAAGAAGATGAACTTGCGGGTAATATACTGTAAGACTGACTGGCTTCGAATGAGGCTTTGAAGAAAGAGATAGAGGTTCTCAAGCAAGAGCGGATCTTCAAGAGCAAAGACCGGAGAACTGTAAGAGCTGATTTGTCTCAATTAGGCTTTTGACGACGCAGAGAAAGATCTTATTTGAATTTAGGGGATTCCTCTATAAAGAATAAGGGAGAAGATCTACAACCTAGCAAACTAGCCTCCTTCTTACTAGCATTCTTCCAGGTCCTCTCGAACCAGCATCTTCCAACCTGGTGCTCTCACTTCTCGGACTAGTACAGGTCCAAACCTAAGCCAAAGCTCCAAAAGTCTAAGGATAAGTTCCTTCTCTATGGAAGAAAGAGAGTGCCTGGCCTGCTACTGCTTCTCCATACCCGTGGGATGGTGAGAAAATAGGATTTTCCTTAGTGAAATCGGCCGTAGAATCAGGGTTAGGGGAGAAAGCAGAATAGGATAAGGAGCGAGCAACTACCTTCTCGACCTACCGGTAATCTTTCTCAGGATTTCAATCTCCTGCACCTATAGGTACAGATCTGAAAAACCTGGGCGTATAAACACAAGAGAAAATTGGTGGCTCTGTTTACAATTGTACTATAAGACAGAAAATAAAAGGTATAAGTATAGTATAGAACTAGAAACTACTAGCAACGAACTATACAGAGATATGCTACTAGAAAGAGTATACTACTATTTACTTACTATAGAGAAAAGAAAGACTAC
>JACGWL010000752.1:0-21278 GCA_034509725.1 Sesamum angolense
GGGAGAGAAAAGAGAAATATCTCTTCAAATACATATTTCGATAGAGGATTAGAGTGGTAATTAATAAAGAAATTATTAATTTACTGATAATATGTAATATTTAAATAACTGGAAAATGCCGGTTTACATCCCAACTGGTAAGATAACAAATGAGTCAATTGTCTAGTGTTACTTGAAAAAATGTTAGTTTTGTTATTAAAATTGTCTTTTGGGATGTTGCTTGTTACAATCTTATTGTCTTTTTTATCTGCGAAGAAGGGAATTAGGGTAGTTTCTTTGTATTGTTCATTTGTTTTTGAAAAAGCTTATAGCTTTACATTTAGATATATAATTATATTGTTTGTGCCAATTTTGCATATTGGTGGATGATGGTTTGATAGTTCAGATTGCATATTAAACTGCAACTAGGCTTGGATTAAATCATTGCATTATTGCTGTACGTGATAAAGGCATAATAATTTTCATGATTCTTATTATGGAGTGTTGAATCTAGCTTAGTATGGCCCAATTTACCTACTTTCAGCTTTCCAGATTATAGCTGTTTTTTACAGAAGATTTTCGTTTAAATTTGCTTTGAAAGCAGTGGATTGTTATTATTTTGGATATTAAACTGAAGGATTGAGTATGTTACTTGGATTAACAAGAAATGT
Source organism: Sesamum angolense (assembly GCA_034509725.1). Taxonomy (NCBI): domain Eukaryota; kingdom Viridiplantae; phylum Streptophyta; class Magnoliopsida; order Lamiales; family Pedaliaceae; genus Sesamum; species Sesamum angolense. The sequence goes on from JACGWL010000752.1 coordinate 651, forward strand.
AATTCTTATTTTATAGATATATGTTACAAAGGAATATTATGCAACAACGTTGGCCTCGGGTCGGAATGATAAATTTCACTCGCTAGCAAGATCCTAAAAACAATATGAGACGACATAGCTAAAAGTATACTGTGTCCCTAAAAAATAAAGATTCATGGGATCCAGTTAAATTCCAGATAAATGGATTCTTGAAGATTGGAATGACCTGTAAACAAGGAGAATAAAACACTACTGATGAAATAGCAGAATATCAAGAATGGAACAGTAGAAATTAAATTTTCAAAGAAGAATGTTAGGTTAATAAAGAACCTAAGAGAGAGATAATCCTAAAGGATTCTACTTCTATATTCGTTATCACGAAAGAGATACAGATCAGGTTATTCTTAAAAAAATACTCAGATGGAGTTAGTCAACCTAGTAATAAAAATTGAAATACCCTCTACATCTAAAGTAAATCCTAACAGCTTTCTGATTGGAGAGGGTGAAGAGAGAAGTGTTTTGGTATTGACTACTCTAAGAGAATATATAGAAATTGCCGTTTGAAGGTTAAAATTAAGAGAATTTATTTTATTCTTCAGAAAATGAGGTTCAACGAAAATGGGTTTTCTTAAAATAAGAAAAGCAACAAAATGGTTAAAACCTATAGAAATTCATTATAGAAAATGAATGAAGAATATGATTTCTTTAAAATGATAAACGTCTTAAATATAGACAAATTTCCAGAATTCTCTGACGAAATAGTGGTAGCTACTATAAACTCTGCTTATAAAAATTTCATTCCACCAAAGTAGCTTATAAAAAAGCATACACCCTCCAGAAGTTTTAACTTGTCAATAAAATGAAATCAAGGAAGAAGTTATTGCTACTCATTCAGAAAGACAGTGAGATAAATCAGTTGTGTATATTCACACAGAACATTGGAAACCAACTCAGCTTAGAGTCGAACAAAGTGTTAATCAAACATTTGATAAGAAAGTAATAGATTACCAGTAATCTAGTATACTGACTTATCATCTGGAACAGAAAAAGTTTATTAGCAACCACCTTTATCTCTTCTGAAAGATTAATAAACATTCAAAAATCTTTCAGAATCTGAAGAGAATGTTGAAGCAGAAATGCGAAGAGATTACAACTAAAGAATTTCGAGAAAATTGCACCTCTTATTTTGGTAGATAAAAATAAGCATAAAGGAAAGCAACAATTCTGATAAAGAAGACGAACAAATTGAACTCTAGAAGAAAATGTTCAAAAAAGAGTTATATTAGTATTTTAGAGGTTAATGAAAATAATTTTGGAAATAATAATAACAAAAAACCCTATTATCATAGGCCAACACATTGATCTTCTGATAGAGAGCAAGAAAATGTACTTTGCTGGCCGCATCATTGATGGTACTTGTAGGTCCATTCTATTGAGGGAATATTGATGTCATTATCTATTTATCAAATTCAGACAAGAATTGCATTATACTACTATGTGGTGCTACTGCCAACAACACCAGCTGTCGCTTTAAAGGCAATAACTGATCCTGATAGTAGCCTAAAGGCTATTATAAAGGATTTTAACAGGCCAACTTAAAGGTTGGTGGGGATTTCTCATCTTTCGATGAAGCAAAGATGCAGATATATTAAATGCAGTAAAAATAGAAATAATATTCAAACTACTGATTGTGTTAATACACCTCATATATAATTCTATAGCAAAAACACTTTATAGGAAGTACTCATTACAGTTTGATAAAAGGCGGCAAGAACAACTCATGAATTTAAAATGTCATAGTGAGTCTCATTGGAAAACCATTAATGTTTTCCTCTCTAATAATATTTACTAGAGAGGATAGTCCAACATCGAGTCTTGAAAGAAAAGTTCTTATAGGACTTCTCATTTCTTTGCCGAAAAGGTAAACAAGCGATAAACAAAAACATCAAGGAATTATACATATCACTTTTATACTTATGGTGTTGCTAGACAATTATAAGCTGAAGGTAATGCTTGTGTATGAAATTAAACGAGGGACAGAACAATACAAAAGAAAAAAAATTTTTGGTAAAAATTCTTGGTGATTTTTGTGAGCAAGTTAGGATTTAAATTGCAAAATTACTAGTAAGAAAAAGATTAAATTAATGAGGCTAAATAAATAGTTCTTCTGGAGAAAATATTACTGTAAAGAAGTTATTTGGAGAGGTGAAAGAGTAGAGAGGCCAGAAGACAGAGAGAGGAAGTTTCCTCTAAAAGGAGGTTCTAAAGAAACATTCCCAGTATGTTGGAGGAAGTGGCATGCTTCCTGTCATTACGCTAATAGATGTATGAGAGAAGAAATCAAAGTTTAGATGTTGATGAAAGCTTAAAAAAGGCTTTCAAGAAAAACTTCTTTATAGAAGATTCTGATCAAAGAAAAAGAGAATTTAAAAGATAATTGTTATAACAGAGATTGATTCTGACGAGGAAAAGAAAGATTCTATAATTCATCTGAGAATGGAATATGAAGATTCTGAAAGACTGATAATGAATCAGAAGCAGTTGAAGAAAGAATCTAATAATGTGTTGAAGGAAATTGAAAATAGACTATTAATAAAGCTTTTGCCAGCTAAGGTTATTTGTTTAACTATAGAAGAAAATTTTCTTCTTAGATCTTAGGAGGAAATTCCAAGATCCACAAGAAAAGAAATAATGTTGCATAAAATATTTAGAAGGCTTATAAAGATTCAAAAGATCGAGAAAAGGTTAAAATGAAAGAGCCTGAAGTTTATAACTTCAAAGTGATATTTGAATAGAGTTAAAACTCTAATATTCTACTTCTACGGTCGTAGAAGCTTACTACTGCTTGAATTAGACATGAGAAATAAAATTCTCAAACAAGATTCAAGACTTCAGACTAGGTTACTACTCTTTGAACTTAAGAGCCTCATAAAGATTTATCTAGTGATGAAAAAAGAAAGTAAAACAGAGATTTATTCAAAAAGAAGAGTTAACTCTTTAACCTGTTATCAATTGATGATAGAGTTTATAACTCATAAATGGCACACTAAAGTGACTAATAGTTTCCATAGAGAATATTATTCTCTGCTATTGCCTATGATTGATTCTGGCAGATTTAAATTGCATCAATAAGGAATTGTACCTTCTAAGTATTTGTTAAAACAACTGAAATCCTTAAATGCGCAGATGGTAGAAAATATTTGTTTAATTACAAATTACAAAATACTTATGTTTGCAACAAAGGAAATTTTGTTTAGAATGCCCATTTATAAGTAAAAAATTTATCTTCATGAAAGTATTCTAGGAATCCATTCTTGCATATGCTTTAATCCTATTAAAAGCAATTTCGAAAGAAGGAATTGACTAGTATTTGTTAAAAGACATGAATTAACATTTATATTTTGTCTCACAAAACAAAATATATATGAAATGTGAATACTATTTCAGAAAATATTTTCTAGAAAGGAAAGTTCTTGAATTCTCTCTCAGAGATTTATTTCAATTTTAAAAGAAACCTCTTCTCCTTATTTGCAGAATGGATAAAAGAGTTCAAAGTTTTATTTGAAAAAACTATTGTGTGCTGATATTCCTAATGCCATTCTGGAAATGGAAAAAACAATGTGTTACTTTACCATAATGAAAAGATTTTAAAGATCCAAATTTCCTCTAAGGCTAAGACACTATTGCATGGGTCCTAGACATTTAGAAAATTTGCAAAAAGGAAATGAAGAGTTATTACTCAAAGTTAATAAGAACTTCTCAAGTCCCTTGAGTGTCCTGCATTTATGTTGAAAATGCTGGCAGAACTTGAAAGAGGAGTTCTTAGATTAGTTATTACTATAACCTTTAAATATAGGTTTTTTACAATGGATTAGATATCCAATTCCGAATAAAAGCAATCTCTAAATAGGCTATTATTCAAGCCAAAATCATGTCAAAATTTGATATGAAGTCAGGATTCTGGCAAATTCAAAATTAAAAGAAAAGAGATCGTAAAAACGCTTTTACAGTTTCCTTTGGCCATTATGAAATGGAATGTTATGCATTTGGGCTTTGGCTTAAAATGCTCCTCTGAATTTCAGAGAATTAATGAATGAGATATGTTTAATGCTTATACAGCATTTATAATTGTTTTGATGATGTTCTGGTTTCTGCCAGAATCTATTGAAACAACATTTTAAACATTTGAATATATCATTAAATGTTGTTAAAAAGCAGGATTAGTGGTTTTCGTGCTAGAAAGATTAAACTTTTCAGACAGAAATAAAATTTCTAGGACATAGTTATTATAGAAGAACTATTTTCCTATTGATAGCAATAATTGCTGAAAATTTCCAGATAAATTAAAGATAAAATCAATTACAAAGATTCTTGGAAGTCTGAATTATATACGCAGAATTTTATAAAGAATTAGCTATGATGCTAAGCCATTAATTTGAAAATTGCATTTAAAAAAATAAAATAAAAAAAAAAAAAAAATAAAATAAAAAAAAAAAGAAAAAAATAAAAAATTAAAAATAAAAAGAAAAAAATAAAAAAAATAATAAAAACTAAAAAAGAAAATCTCCAAATTGGAGTATTTGAACATACAATGCTGTTAAAGAAGATTAAAGCTAGAATTAAGAAATTCCCCCCCCCGACTTCTGCACCCGTCCCACGCCCCGTCCCTTTTGTCGTGTGCCATTGCTATTTCTAATCCTGATGCATTTAAAATTTGTTGAAACAGCATGCTTCTGATATTGGTTATGGAGGAATTCTGTAAACAGATAGAATAAAATAACAAGAATTCTTAGTCCGTTTTCTTAGGAGTCTGGAGAGGACCCTAGAGTTAATTACTCTATCTGTTAAAAAGAAATATTATCTATTGTGTTATGTATAAAGAATTTGAAAAGTGATTACTGAATAAAAATTTCTATCAGAGCTTGATTGCAAATCTGCAAAAGAAATTCTTGCAGAAGATGTTAAAAACATTGCTTCAAAACAGATCTTTGCTAGATGGCGCTATATTATTGTATTTGATTTGATATGATTTAATAAAAGGAATCAGATAATTCTTTACCTGATTTCCTAACTCGTGAATTTTTGCAGGGAAAAATGAATAAAGATAAAAGATCGACCAGTACTAGTAAGGGTTTATGACCTAAATCTTGATAGATTTGCTTTGAAAAGAATGAAAAAATTTTGAGAGAAGAAGCCTAAAGGCTGTCCAGAAGAAAACAACTTCGGGAAGATCTTATAATATAGCAAGTAAATCTGCATCTACCAAAGAGTATGTTTATCCATACAACCAATTTCGACCATTGGATATCTCCAATTGAGAGAAAATATCTACCTTTCTTATCTGAAGAAGTTATGAACTTTTACTTAAAAAAATTCTTAACAGATCCATTTATTTCCCAAAGATTTCTTATATTATCAAGAAATCTTCTCTACCGGGTCTGTTCAATTTGACCAACAACCCGGTCTGGAGGCGAATGGGCTTTCAAAAGCATTATTCACAGGGTTTTACACTAGATGGAAAGAGATTTATATAGGACAAAAAGAAATCAAATCCTGAATCTCGATATCTCATAAAAATAAGTTTTTATTCAATTACTCTTAGATTATATAAAGCTTGGATATTTGCTTTCTGTTATGAAATACAGCAGAAAAAGACATAGCTGGTTTTATCTCAGTTCCAAGAACAAGAAAAATTATAAATTTTCCCAAATTGGGTTATTTGCTGGTTTTCTAATTGGGGATTATATCCCATAAATTTTGCTATAAGATAAGAAAATATCTATGAAGATTTTGTTAAAACCACCAATGAGAATATGAAAATCATGGGCTTAATGGTTCCGCCTATCAGATCCCTTGATTGTTAGATTGGGTGTGGTTATTACCACAGATCTTGCAAAAACTTGGAGAAAATTCAATGATATTCCTTATTTTAGGAAGAAGAATTCTATCAAATGGTGGGATATTTGAGTTCTTTACAGACCTCAATCTTTTCAGTTAAGGAATTACTTAATCTGAGCCGGTTTAAACCGCCTATAAGAAAGAAACAACAAGTTCTGAAATTCTTAAAAGAATTATTATCAAACACCTCAAGAAGAGCTTAAAGAACAGCTCAGAGAAATTCTCGATTCTTCAGATGATGATGAAGAATGAGCCCAAAGCACAGAACAGGTAAGACTCAATTGCAAGATGCACAGTATCCGTACCTTTATGGGCATTATCGCTTGCGTCACAAACAGTAAACTGAGGTCAGCGCCCTTACGTTCCATGGCAAGCAAATGTACTGTTTCATAAACAGTAATGAACAGTTAAATGGCGGCCGACAATCTAGCTATTCAAATAGTAAAAATAACTATTTCCAGCACCAGTGGTGAAACAGTTTTTAATCGCAATTATTGTTGTCCAGAAGATTCAAAGGCGTTTGGACGTTTTTCTCTCTTCCCTTTATAAAGGGAACTCGGTAGACAGATAGAGGGGCATTAAGAAATTTCACCCTCATGAAAATTAAGCCTTTTGTATCTATTCCTCTTTGTAATCTTTCCTCTGTAATCTTTCCTTCTCAAGCTTTCCTATTGTAAAATATCTCCCTCTGTAAAATAATTTGATATCAAATAAAAGAGTGTTTATTTCGCTTGCTTTACTTCCATTTCACTCTCTGTGCCTGGTGCCCAGTGGATCAGAGCCATCGTTCTCTAACGAGTAGTGTGGTGAAGAACCCAAGACCGGAAGAAGTTCTGTCCCCGTCTCTGCATCTGGTATGTTTATATTTCTTTTTGTATTTGTTTGGTAGTTTAAATTTCATTACACAAGCATTACTCAGCTAAATTCTGAGGCAGAGATCATATATAGTAATAAAGGTGATATGGTATAATCCTTGATGTTTTGTTTGATACGGGTTTACCCTTTCGGCAAAGAAATAGGAAGTCCTAATAAGAACTTTTCTTCCAAAACATGTTGACTATCCTCTCTAGTAAATATTTTTAGAGAAGAAACAGATTGTACCATTTAAAAGAGATAAACTATGACATTTTAAATTCATGAGTTGTTTTCTTGATTTTATCAAAGCTGTAAATGATGTACTTCCTATATAAGTGTTTTGGCTATCAGTAATATGAGTGTATTAAACAATCAGTTTTTTTGAATATTTTTCTATTTTACTGCATTAATATATGCAATTTTGCTTATCTGAAAGATGAAAATCCACCACCTTTAAGTTGGCTGTAAATCTTGTATAATAGCTTTAGCTATTCAGGATCATTATTGCCTTTAAGGCGACAAGCACGTAGCATCATAGTAAATAATGCAATTTGTCTGAATCTGATTATTCAGTATGACCATCATATTCCACTCATGAATGGAAGTACCATCAATGATGCGCCAGCAGATAATTTTCTTGCTCTTTCTATCAGAGATCAACTGTGTTGGCCTAATGATAATAGGGTTTTTTGTTATCTATATTTACAAAATTATTTTATTAACCTCATAAGTCTATTAGTACTCTTTTTTGAACATCTTCTAGATGTTCATTTGTTGCCGTCTTTCTTATAGAATTGTTGTCTTTCTTTATCAGATATTTATCTGACTCAATTAAGAGTGCATTTCCTCGATTTCGAGTTTTTTGTAATCTCTTTGCTAGTTTCTTTCATACATCTCTTCAGATTCTGAAGATTTATTGAATGTGATATTAATCTTTTCAGAAGATCAGGGTTTGAATAAAATTTTTCTTCTTGTTCTCAGACTGAGTATTGACTATATGGTAAATTCTATTATTTCCTTTATCAAAGATGTTATTAACACTTTGTTCGATCTCTCAGGGTGAGTTGGTTTTCCAATATGATGTAAAGACAGATTTGTAAAATTATTTTGTTTCAACCAACGATTTTTATCTTTCACGTCTTTTCTGTAGGAGTAGCAATAACTTCTTCCTTATCAATTTTTTATTGAGCAGTTAACTCTGAGGGTGTAATGCTTTTTATTAAGCTTACCTTTGGTGTAATCGAAATTTTTATAAGCAGAGTTTAAGTAGCTACCACTTTTTCGTAGAGAATTCTGGAATTGTCTCTTTAAAGAGTTTTATTCATTTTAAAAAGAAATTATATTCCTTCATTCATTTCTTAATGAATTTTTTAAGGTTTTTAAACCATTTTGTTGCTTTCTTTTGATTTTAAAGAAAACCATTTTCGTTGAACCTCATTTTCCTGAACAGAATAAAATAATTCTCCTTAATTTTCCTTCAACGAATCTAGATATTCTCTAGAGTAAGTATTAAATACTCAAAACACTTCTCGTCATTTCATATCCCATATCAGAAAGGTTAAGGGGATCTTAAAATTTAGATTAGAGGGTATTTCAATTTTATACTCAGTTGACTATCATCTAGATATTTTTAAGAATAACTGATCTGTACTTGACGCAAGCTAGGTCTTAACATATAATAAGTGCGTGGTAAATTTGCTAAGAAAAATAATAATACAAGTGTAAGATAGGTAAGCAAACTTTTTTAATAAAACGTCAAACTGCTGAAAATAAAAACTGTCATCCGAATCTGACGAAACTTGACCCAGAGGTAGGTCCTTATAAAATAGTGCGTGTAAATTTGCTTAAGTGAAATAATAACTACAAGTTAGTAAGATAGGTAAGCAAAACTTTCTTTAATAAAACCGTGCAAAACAGCTGAAATAAAAACTGTCTCGAATCTGACGAAACTTGACCCAGAGGTAGGTCTTAACATAAAATAGTGCATGGTAAATTTGCTAAGTGAAATAATAACTAAAGTTAGTAAGATACGTAAGCAAACTTCTTTAATAAAACCGTGCAAAATAGTGAAATAAAAAAATTGTCTCAGAATCTGACGAAACTTGACCAGAGGTAGGTCTTAACACAAATAGTGCATTGGTAAATTTGCTAAGTAAAATAATAACTACAAGTTAGTAAGATAGATAAGCAAACTTTCTCTAATAAAACTGTGCAAAATAGCCGAAATAAAACTGTCCCAAAATTTGACGAAACTTGACCCAGAGGTGGTCTTAACACATAAACAGTGCATGGTAAATTTGCTAAGTGAAATAATAACTGGAAGTTAGTAAGATAGATAAGCAAACTTTCTTTAATAAAATCGTGCAAAACTAGCCGAAATAAAAACTGTCTCAGAATCTGACGAAACTTGACCAGAGGTAAGTCTTAACCTAAAGTAATGGTAAATTTGCTAAGTGAAATAATAACTACAAGTTAGTAAGATAGGTAAGCAAACTTTCTCTAATAAATCGTGCAAAATAGCTGAAATAAAAACTGTCTCAGAATCTGACGAAACTTGACCCAGAGGTTGGTCTTAACACATAAACAGTGCATGGTAAGTTTGCTAAGTGAAATAATAACTAGAATTTAGTAAGATCGATAAGCAAACATTTCTTTAATAAACCGTGATAACTCGAAATAAAAATTGTCTCAGAGTCTGACGAAACTTGACCCAGAGCTAGGTCTTAACACATAACAGTGCATGGTAAATTGCAAAGTAAATAATAACTACAAGTTAGAAAGATAGGTAAGCAAACTTTCTCTATAAAACCGTGAAAAATAGCTGAAATAAAAACTATCCCAAAATTTGACAAAACTTGACCCAAAGGTGGGTCTTAACACATAACAGTGCATGGTAATTTTGCTAAGTGAAATAATAACTACAAGTTAGTAAGATAGCAAAGCAAACTTTCTTTAATAAATAGTGCAAAATAGCCGAAATAAAAATGTCTCAGAATCTGACGAAACTTGACCTAGAGGTAAGTCTTAACATATAAACAGTGCGGTAAATTTGCTAAGTGAAATAATAACTACAAGTTAGTAAGATAGGTAAGCAAACTTCTCTTAATAAACCGTGCAAATAGCCGAAATAAAAACTGTCTCAGAATTTGACGAAACTTGACCCAGAGGTAGGTCTTAACACATGATGTACATGGTATATTTTGTTAAGTGAAATAATAGCTAGAAAGTTTATAAGATAGCAAAGCAAACTTTCTCTAATAAAATCGTGCAAAATAGCCGAAATAAAAACTGTTTCATAATCTGTCAAAACTTGACCCAGAGGTAGGTCTTAACACGTATAATACATGGTAAATTTGCTAAGTGAAAATAATAACAAAAGTTAGAATGATAGGTAAGCTAACTTTTCCTAATAAAATCGTGGATTTCTCCAGGGTTTTGGGGGGTGATCGGACTGATAGAGCCATTGACCTTCAGTTTTTATTACGCCCTGGCTCGCCATATTCTCACGGATAATGAGGCTCGGGCTATTATTCGTCCTGTTACCATTGATGAGGTTAAAACAGCCTTCTTTGATATTGAGGAGGACAAAGCCCGGGCCCTGATGGATTCTCCTCGGGTTTCTATAAAGCTGCCTGGCCGGTGTGGGGAGGAAAGGTGTCGAACACCACATTGACTTCTTCAAGACGGGCCGCCTCTTGAAACAATTGAATGCTACATTGCTCACATTGATTCCTAAGGTATGAACCCCTCATTAAGTTGCAGAATTCAGACCTATGTCTTGCTGCAATGTTATTTACAAAGTCATTACCAAGATTTTTGTGAGCCGGATTACAGAAATTCTGGACCTACTCATTAGCCCTTCTCAAAATGCATTTGTCCCGGGTCGACTGATTAGCGATAATGCCTTTTGGCTCAAAACACTCTTTTCTGGGTATAATCAAATGTCGGCTCCCACCTAGATGTGCCTTAAAAGTGGATCTTCGGAAAGCATATGACACTGTGGAATGGGATTTTATGATTGCCACTCTGCGAATGTTTGGTTTCCCTGCTGTGTTTATTAGGTGAATCGAGGAGTGTGTAACTTCAGCACATTATTCGGTTGTTGTGAATGGTGGGTGCATGGATTCTTCGCGGGGCATGGGGGCTCAGACAGGGAGACCCCATGTCCCCGTATTTTTTGTTTGAACAGGACGGGGAATTTCGGTACCACTGGAGATGCCAGGACTTGAACCTGTTCCAATTATCTTTCGCCGACGACCTTCTTCTGTTTTGTAAGGCGGATGTGCATTCGGTGAATCTTTTTTGCCGGGGATTGATCTTTCGCCACACTCTCGGGTTTACACACCAACCCCAAAAGACCAATTGATTATTTCCAAGGCAGCTTCGGGGCTCCGTGATTCTTTGCTTGCGACATTGGGGTTCCAGGAAGGTCACCTTCCGGTCAGATACCTTGGTCTCCGACTCATTTCAGCACGGCTTTCTTTTGCAGATTGTCAACCATTGCTTCAGAAGATTGACAGCCGCATTAAAGGATGGGAAGGAGTCTAGCTCTCCTTTGCTGGACGAGTTCAACTTATCAAATCTGTTTTGGTTTCCTTTGAGGTGTACTGCGCTATGGCATTTATTTTGCCAAAGGGGATTATCAAAGTGATGATTAAGCGATTACGTACCTTTCTTTGGAAAGGTACCGCTTCCAGTGGTTACCCTAAAGTGGCTTGGGAGCCTGTTTGCCGACCGATTGAGGAAGGTGGCCTTGGTATCAAACACATTCTTGCCCTGAACCGTGCACTGATGAGTAAATATTTATGGGCAGTCATCAAACAGGATCGGACCTCTATTTGAGTTGATTGGATCATTCAGGTTCGACTTCAGGACTGTTCGATTTGGACAGTCAAGGAAAACAAAGGAGCTTGGGGATAGCGGAAAATGCTCTCACTTCGACAGTCTTTGATGTCTCATATCCACTACCGCGTTGGGGATGGTAATTCCGTCTCACTTTGGCATGATCCGTGGACCAGTACTGGACTTCTCGACAAGCTTTCAGTGGTCATTAAGGATGGGCAGTAGAATTGGCCTTGATTACTGACATTGCATGCTCCCCCCTATTTCGGAAGGCCCGGACAGAATCAGTTGGAAGTCTAAGGATGGCTCCTTCAACACCTCGACAGCTATTGATCTCTTCCACCCATCGGGCCCTAAGGTTTTCTGGTCCTCTCTTTTTGCTGGGTCCCTTCGAAGTCCCGAAGAACTGCTTTATCCTTTGGCTTGCTATCATTGGGAGATTGTCCACATTAGATAAACCATGGCTTCCCCATATTGGCGGGTTTTTCATTCTGTGCCCGGATGGAGTCCCTGAGACACATGACCACCTTTTCTTTTCATGCTCTTTTTCCTGCCGTTGACTCGCCATTATCCGACAGCATATCCCACTTCCATGGCCTCGAGGGGATTGGCAACATGGTGTTCAATGGGCGTCATCCAGATGGAGAGGAAAGCATATGGTTAACGCAACATATCGATCTCTTTTGGCATCACTTGTCTACCACATCTGGCAGGAACGTAATTCAAGGCGCTTCCAGCAGCGTAGTCGACCACCCAAGATTGTAGGCAGTCTTGTTTGGAGGAGATCAGACAGAGGATCATTAGTGTCCCTCTACGACATTCTGTTAGCTCACTTGGTCTTTACAGATTATGGAAAATCCCTTGGCCTGTCGAGGGGTGCTCCATCTGATTTGTTTGTACTGTTTGAGTTTCTCTTTTTGACATTAATGCAACTTAACCTTCACCGGAAAAAAAAAAAAAACTATCCCAAAATATGACTAAACTTGACCAGAGATAGGTCTTAACACATAATAGTGCATGGTAAATTTGCAAAGTGAAATAATAACTAGAAGTTAGTAAGATAGATAAGCAAACTTTTTTTAATAAAACCATGCAAAATAAGGAAATAAAAACTGTCTCAGAATCTGACGAAACTTGACGCCAGAGGTAGGTCTTAACACATAAAGTGCATGTTAAATTTGCTAAGTAAATAATAACTACAAGTTTAGTAAGATAGTTAAGCAACTTTCTCTAATAAATCGTGCAAAATAGCCGAAATAAAAACAACTCAGAATCTGTCGAAACTTGACCCAGAGGTAGTCTTAAACACATGAAATACATGGTAAATTTGCAAAGTGAAATAATAACTACAAGTTAGAAAGATAGGTAAGGTAAACTTTCTCTAATAAAACCGTGCAAAATAGCTGAAATAAAAACTGTCCCAAAATTGACAAACTTGACCCAGAGGTAGGTTTAACACAAAAGTGCATGGTAAATTTCTAAGTGAAATATAACCAAAGTTAGTAAGATAGCAAAGCAAACTTTCTTTAATAAAACGTGCAAAATAGTGAAATAAAAACTGTCTCAGAATCTGACGAAACTTGACCCAGAGGTAGGTCTTAACATAACAGTGCATGGTAAATTTGCTAAGTAAAATAATAACTACAAGTTAGTAAGATAGTTAAGCAAACTTTCTTTAAAAACGTGCAAAATAGCCGAAATAAAAACTGTCTCCGAATCTGTCGAAACTTGACCCAGAGGTAGGTCTTAACACATGATAATACATGGTAAATTTGCTAAGTGAAATAATAACTACAAGTTAGTAAGATACGGTAAGCAAACTTTCTCTAATAAAACGTGCAAAATAGCTGAAATAAAAACTGTCTCAAAATTTGACGAAACTTGACCCAGAGGTAGGTCAGAACACATAACAGTGCGGTAAATTTGCTAAGTGAAATAACAAGAAGTAAGATAGATAAGCAAACTTTTTTAATAAAACGTGCAAAAAACGAAAAAAACTGTATCAGAATCTGACGAAACTTGACCCAGAGGTAGGTCTTAACAATAATAATACGGTAAATTTGCAAGTGAAATAATAACTACAAGTTAGTAAGATACGCAAGCAAACTTTCTTTAATAAAACGGTGCAAAATAGCCGAAATAAAAACTGTCTCAGAATCTGACGAAACTTGACCTAGAGGTAAGTCTTAACATATAAAGTACGTGGTAAATTTGCTAAGTAAATAATAACTACAAGTTAGTAAGATAGGTCAGCAAACTTTTCTAATAAAACCGTGCAAATAGCTGAAATAAAAACTGTCCCAGAATCTAACGAAATTGACCCAGAGGTAGGTCTTAACACATAACAGTGCATGGTAAGTTTGCTAAGTGAAATAATAACTAGAATTTAGTAAGATAGATAAGCAAACATTTTAATAAAACAGTGATAAATAGTCGAAATAAAAACTGTCTCAGAAATAACTACAAGTTAGTCAAATAGGTAAGCAAACTTTCTTTAATAAAACCGTGCAATATCGCTGAAATAAAACTGTGTCCGAAGAAAAAATATTTTGAAGCCAACAACTTGCAGTTCTTAGAAAGTGCTCTACCATGGATGAAAATTCTCTCTGTTCTCTCACACACACTACACCAAAAACATATACTAGCTCTACCACCTCCAATGCACCGGCGCCCATGGAGGATGAAGGAGATGAAGGGGAAGTCGAGGACGGCGGCCATGGCTCTGTCTCGGCCGCACTGGCGACACTCCCGTCGGCTGAAGGTGTGTCGACAATGGAGAAGCTCAAAGCCGACTTTAACCTCAAAGAGTTTTTTGAACTTGCTTCGCGGGTCATCGATGATGGGGACTCCGAATCCATGGAGATGTTGAAGGCTTTGAAAAAACAATGGATGGAGAAGCTTGAGGGCGAGTTCGCGTCGGCCGGCCATGGCGGACTCCGCCCCGTTCAGTCGCGGCAGTTGACCCCGTTCACTGCAATGAGCTCACGGCCTGCTCGTCGTTTTCCCCGTTGGCCGACGTCCGAGCAGGCCGCGCTTTTCCTTAACAGCACGGCGTTGACGACTGGTGCCTCGTGTAACGAGGCGCCGCAAAAAATCATTTCGCATGGGGCCTCGTAACAACCGTTGGCGGCTGCGACTTTGACTGCCGTGTCCTCGAAATACGAAAAGTCACCTCGATCTTCGGCTTTACACACCACGCCGACGCCATTGACGGCCACCTCCATTGACGCCGAGGATGGCTTGCTCCCACCTCGGCCAAACCAAGCGCCAGTGGCACACCCTTCGCCGCTTTGGGCGTCGCCACCGTGTGTTGATGTTAGGGCTTCATCCCCTCCGATTTTGGCTGTTCTGATGGTGAACGTTCACCATACACCCTCCGCTGACTCCTTGCTTGTACTAAACGGCTCATTTCACCATCGGTCGCCGGCGATTTCGTCTCCTCCGACCTCTATTATCCAGCCGGCCGTGGCTCATGCTCCTTCGCTGCCATGGGATCGGGCGGAGCTACCACAGCAACACGCAATCCCAGCTTCACTGCCCGCGCCACTGTTCAGACCTCAGCTGCCGCCCGCCGCTCCTCCGGCGACCACCGGAGCTCCGGCGAATCCACTGCTGGAATTTTTTATTGGTAATGTCCCTTTGCATCCACATTTGGCCTCCAGAATTGATGAGGATAAAATCGCCGCGGCATTTCACAATTCATCGCAAAAAATCCTCAACTTTATCCCACCTTCGGTGCAAAACGGGGAGGTTATTGTTCGTTCTTCTATGACATGATCCGTGCGGATCCCAACGCTGGACACTACCGCTGTTGGATATTTTATGGGCAAAAAGCCTTACTTCCATCACCTTAATGAATTTGTGCGTTCTATTTGGCCTGGTGTGCATGATGTTAAGGCAACGTCGAACGGGTTCTTCTTTTTCCAATTTGAAACTGTCGCGGCTATGGAGGATGTGATCGAGGGCGGTCCTTGGTTGTATCTTGGACAACCGATTGTGTTACAAAAGTGGGAACCGGGCATGGTGTTAAGAAAACTGAAACACACAGAAGTCCCGGTGTGGATAAAGCTTCGTCACTTGCCGGTGGAACTCTGGACGACAGAGGGTTTGAGCACGGTGGCGAGTGGAATTGGCCGATCGCTTTACCCCGATGCGATTACACGTGCATGCACGAGATTGGATTTCGCTCGTGTATGCGTTATGCTAAATGTCAGTTCGAAGCTCCCAAAACATGTCGTTATTATGATGCCTAACGAACTTGGAGGTGAATCGGCATGCAAGGTGGACGTTGAGTACGAATGGCTTCCACCTAAATGCACGGGATGTTCAAGTCTTGGTCATAGTATGAAGGAATGCCCCCTTCCAAAACAACGAAGCCCGCGGTTTCGATATATGTTAAGAAATATATGCCCCCCACACCGGCCTCACCGAAATTGAAGTTGGGTGAAAAGTCCAGGCCGAGCTGGTACCGGAAGAAATCCACCCCGAGACTGAGGCTGACAGGGTTAGTGAGGAAATATCGAATTATGACAGGGATAAGTCTAATGATATTGTTCTTTTTAATGCTTTCGATTTACTACGAGAAACTGATGATGACGCAGACGGCTCGTCAAGGGTCCTAACAAATGCAACCCCTCAGATGTTTCCCCATGTTGAACACAGCGATATGGAATGTTCGGGGCCTGAACAGGAGGGACCACCAAGTTGCAGTCCGAGATCTTGTTAGCGAGTTCAGGTTACACTCTATCGCTTTATTGGAAACTAGGGTTATGCAATCTAATATCACAGGTATCCAATCAGGAGTGTTATCTAGATGGCGATGGTTTGTTGATTATGCAGGTCCGGGTAATCGTATTTAGATTGCATGGAATGATGAGCTTATTGATGTGGAGCTTCTTAATGTTGGTTCTCAATTTGTGCATTGTCGTGTTCTTATCCATGAATTGCATGAGACTATTCTTATCACGGTGGTTTATGGTGCGAATGGTGTGAGTGCACGGTGAGAATTATGGCAGGGGCTTATTGAGTTGGCTGTGACAGTTGGTAACGTGTCGTGGCTGGTGGGAGGTGATTTTAATGCGGTGTTGGATATGAGTGAGGTTTGTGGAGCCTCTGGGGACATTCGAGTGGCCATGAATGAGTTTAATGATTGTATACTCCAGACTGGCTTTCTCTCTCTGCCTAAGCAAGGTGAACGTTTCACTTGGCATAACTGCAGTTTGGATGGCCGGAGCCTTGGAAGAGACTTGATCGATTGCTTGTTAATGATGTTTGGATGGATAGATGGTCGAACCTGTTTTATACATGCCTCACACCTCGTACATCTGATCACTCACCGTTAGTTTTGAAAGGGGACTGTCGTAATATGCAGGTTAGTTTGTTCCGCTTTGACAACTATCTTGCATTAGCCCCTGGATTCCTTGCATCTGTTCATTCTATTTGGCGGCATCCTGTTGTTGGTTCTCTTATGTATTCTGTGACTCAAAAATTGAAAGCTCTTAAGCCAGTTTTCCGGCAACAAAGACGTTGTAAGGGGGCACTGTCTCAGAATCTGACGAAACTTGACCCAAGGTAGGTCTTAACACATAACAGTGCATGGTAAATTTGCTAAGTGAAATAATAACTACAAGTTAGTAAGATAGATAAGCAACTTTCTTTAATAAAACCATGCAAAATAACCGAAATAAAAACTGTCTCAGAATTTGACGAAACTTGACCCAGAGGTTGGTCTTAACACATAACAGTGCATGGTAAATTTGCTAAGTAAAATAATATCTACAAGTTAGTAAGATAGGAAAGCAAACTTTCTCTATTAAATCGTGCAAAAGCCGAAAAAAAACTGTCTCAGAATCTGACGAAACTTGACCCAGAGGTAGGTCTTAACACATGATAATACATGGTAAATTTGCTAAGTGAAATAATAACTACAAGTTAGAAAGATAGGTAAGCAAACTTTCTCTAAAAAAAACGTGCAAAATATTTGAAATAAAAACTATCCCAAAATTTGACGAAACTTGACCAGAGGTGGGTCTTAACATATACAGTGCATGGTAAATTTGCTAAGTGAAATAAAAAACTACAAGTTAGTAAGATAGCAAAGCAAACTTTCTTTAATAAAAGTGCAAAATAGCCGAAATAAAAACTGTCTCAGAATCTGACGAAACTTGACCTAGAGGTAAGTCTTAACAAATAACAGTGCATGGTAAATTTGCTAAGTGAAATAATAACTACAAGTTAGTAAGATAGGTAAGCAAATTTCTCTAATAAACCGTGCAAAATTGTCGAAATAAAAACTGTCTCAGAATTTGACGAACTTGACCCAGAGGTAGGTGTTAACACATATAATACATGGTAAAATTGCTAAGTGAAATAATAACTAGAAGTTAGTAAATAGATAAGCAAACTTTCTTTAATAAAACCTTACAAAATAGTCGAAATAAAAAACTGTCTCAGAATCTGACGAAACTTGACCCAGGTAAGTCTTAACATATAACGGTGCATGGTAAATTTGCTAAGTGAAATAATAACTACAAGTTAGAAAGATAGGTAAGCAAACATTCTCTAATAAAACCGTGCAAAATACTGAAATAAAAAACTGTCCCAGAATTTGACGAAACTTGACCTAGAGGTAGGTCTTAACACATAACAGTGCATGGTAAATTTGCTAAGTGAAATAATAACTACAAGTTAGTAAGATAGATAAGCAAACTTTCTTTAATAAAACCTTGCAAAATAGCCGAAATAAAAACTGTCTCAGAATCTGACGAAACTTGACCCAGTGGTAAGTTTTAACATATAACGGTGCATGGTAAATTTGCTAAGTAAAATAATAACTACAAGTTAGTAAGATAGGTAAGCAAACTTTCTCTAATAAAACCGTGCTAAATAGCTGAAATAAATGTCCCAGAATCTGACGAATCTTGACCTAGAGGCAGGTCTTAACACTAACAGTGCATGGTAAGTTTGCCAAGTGAAATAATAAAAGAAGTTAGTAAGATAGATAAGCAAACTTTCTCTAATAAAACCGTATAAATAGTCAAAATAAAAACTGTCTCAGATCTAACGAACCTTGACACAGAGGTAGGTCTTACCACATAACAGTGCATGGTAAATTTGCTAAGTAAAATAATAACTACAAGTTAGTAAGATAGGTAAGAAAACTTTCTCTAATAAAACCATGCAAAATAGCCGAAATAAAAACTCTCAGAATCTGACGAAACTTGGCCCAGAGGTAGGTCTTCATACATGATAATACATGGTAAATTTGCTAAGTGAAATAACAACTACAACTTAGTAAGATAGCAAGCAAACTTTCTTAATAAAAACCGTGCAAATAGCGAAATAAAAACTGTCTCAGAATCTGACGAAACTTGACCTAGAGGTAGTCTTAACATATAACAGTGCATGGTAAATTTGCTAAGTGAAACAATAACTACAAGTTAGTAAGATAGGTAAGCAAACTTTCTCTAATAAACCGTGCAAAAATAGCTGAAATAAAAACTGTCCAAATTTGACGAAAC
The DNA here is from genome assembly GCA_034509725.1 of Sesamum angolense. NCBI lineage: Eukaryota > Viridiplantae > Streptophyta > Magnoliopsida > Lamiales > Pedaliaceae > Sesamum > Sesamum angolense. The sequence goes on from JACGWL010000752.1 coordinate 19,745, forward strand.
TTGACCCAGAGGTGGTCTTAACACATAACAGTGCATGGTAAATTTGCTAAGTGAAATAATAACTACAAGTAAGATAGTTAAGCAAACTTTCTCTAATAAAACCGTGCAAAATAGCCGAAATAAAAATGTCTCAGAATCTGACGAAACTTGACCCAGAGGTAGGTCTTAACACATGATAATACATGGTAAATTTGCTAAGTGAAATAATAACTACAAGTTAGTAAGATAGCAAAGCAAACTTTCTTAATAAAACCGTGCAAAATAGCTGAAATAAAAACTGTCTCAGAATCTACGAAACTTGACCCAGAGGTAGGTCTTAACACATATAATACATGGTAAATTTGCTAAGTGAAATAATAACTACAAGTTAGTAAGATAGAAAGCAAATTTTCTTTAATAAAACCGTGCAAAAGCTGAAATAAAAAACTGTCAGAATCTGACGAAACTGACCCAGAGGTAGGTCTTAACACATAATACATGGTAAATTTTGCTAAGTGAATAATAACTACAAGTTAGAAGATAGGTAAGCAAACTTTCTTAATAAAACGTGCAAAATTGCTGAAATAAAAACTGTCTAAAATTTGACGAAACTTGACCCAGAGGAGGTCTTAACACATAACAGTGCATGGTAAATTTGCTAAGTAAAAATAATAACTACAAGTTAGTAAGATAGGTAAGCAAACTTTCTTTAATAAAACCGTGAAAAAGTGAAATAAAAACTGTCTCAGAATCTGACGAAACTTGACCAGAGGTAGGTCTTAACATAAATGCATGGTAAATTTGCTAAGTGAAATAATAACTACAAGTTAATAAGATAGATAAGCAAACTTTCTTTAATAAAACCGTGCAAAATAACAAAATAAAACTGTCTCGAATCTGACGAAACTTGACCCAGAGGTAGGTCTTAACACATAAAGTGCATGGTAAATTTGCTAAGTAAAATAATAACTACAAGTTAGTAAGATAGTAAGAAAACTTTCTTAAAAACGTGCAAAATAACCGAAATAAAAACTCTCTCGAATCTGACGAAACTTGACCCAGAGGTAGGTCTTAACATATAATACATGTAAATTTGCTAAGTGAAATAATAACTACAAGTTAGTAAGATAGCAAAGCAAACTTTCTTTAATAAAACCGTGCAAAATAGCTGAAATAAAACTGTCTCCGAATCTGACGAAACTTGACCAGAGGTAGGTCTTAACATATAAAGTGCGGTAAATTTGCTAAGTGAAATAATAACTACAAGTTAGTAAGATAGGTAAAGCAAACTTTCTTAATAAAACCGTGCAAAAAAGCTGAAATAAAAACTGTCTAAAATCTGACGAAACTTGACCAGAGGTAGGTCTTAACACATAACAGTGTGGTAAATTTGCTAAGTGAAATAATAACTACAAGTTAGTAAGATAGTTAAGCAAACTTTCTTAATAAAACCGTGCAAAATAGCCGAAATAAAAACTGTCTCGAATCTGACGAAACATGACCCAGAGGTAGGTCTTAACACATGATAATACATGGTAAATTTTCTAAGTGAAAT
>JACGWL010000753.1:0-144929 GCA_034509725.1 Sesamum angolense
TGCAAATTGTCCCTAGCTCACATCAATATGACTGATGACTTTTACTGAAAGATGGACAAATGGAGGGATATTGCATGTGTGATTTCATTTTCTCTAAAATTGCACTTTACTCCCTGAGTGATATTTTTTTGTGATTAGCCTCATACATATATATAGATATCACTACAAAAAAAAAAAAAATAATTATTCTTGAAAACCACCATCACGTGTGATGGTCAGAATTTCTGTAGGTGTTTTACGTACTACCTTCAAGAACTGAAGCCTAACTACGTTGAGATCATCAGCATGCAGAATATAAATCATCAAGAACCAGAATCGAATTACGTGGGCTGGGATCGGCAACATGCAAGTCAACGTAATCAAGAACCAGAGCCTTATAACCACGTGGGAATCATCAGCACACAGGTCAAGACATACGTTTAACCTCGTAAAACATTTGGGTAAGAATTCGAACATACGTTGTTAGTGTGTGTAATATTGTAGTCTAACAATTAGGGCACACAAAAGAGTAATGGTATGTGAAAGGTAGTTTGAAGTAAGCTAGTTTTGGTGGAGACATGCAAGAGAAGGCAAACAAGAGGGTTGCAAATATCATGTGAGTTTGTTCAATTCTATGAATGAATGAATACACACACACACACACACACACACACACATACACACACACATGATGTAATAAATTGAAAGAGGTTGATAAGGACTTAAACTGACTTGTATTTAATACTATGTACGTACACTTCTCACTTTTTCCATGTCTCTACTGCTCTTCTCCATTAAATGCTCTCATATATATATAGGGTTTACATCTACCTCCCCTGAGGTTTGGCATAATTACAAATACCCCCTCGTGTTTGAGAAATTACAAATACCCCCCTAATTTTAACTACCGTCTAACAATTACCCCAATCTATGCATTTTTTATAGTGAACTGACCAAAATACCCTTATGAATTAAAATTTATAATTTTTTTTTTAAATATTTTTTTTATCGACTAAGGCGATAATTTTTTTTATAATTTTTAAATTTTTTTCATCCATCCCATTCAATATTTTTATAAGATTTTAATTTTTTTTAAAAAAAATAAAAAATACTGTAAGGGCAAAGTTGATATTTCTATGCCTCCATCCAAGAATTACATAATTTAATTTTAACGACCGTCTAACAATTACCCCAATCTATGCATTTTTTATAGTGAACTGACCAAAATACCCTTATGAATTAAAATTTATAATTTTATTTTTTTTTAAAAAAATATTTTTTTATCGACTAAGGAGATAATTTTTTTATAATTTTTAAATTTTTTTCATCCATCCCATTCAATATTTTATAAGATTTTAATTTTTTTTAAAAAAAATAAAAAAATATTGTAAGGGCAAAGTTGATATTTCTATGCCTTCATCCAAGAATTACATAATTTTATAAAAACATTAGGGGGTATTTGTAATTTTTCAAACAACGAGGGGGTATTTATAATTATGCCAACCTCAGGGGAGGTAGATGTAATTTACCCTATATATATAATGTAAACCCCCCCTCTCCCTCTCCCTCTCTGCATTACATAGTACTGAATTCTCAATTCTTCTTCTTTTATATATATATAATATATATATATATATATATATATATATATATATATATATACACTACAATTTCAATTTTCCCTCCAAATAAATTATCTTGTTTGGTTTTATTTTCGTCGTCGGTTCTTAATTTTTTCAATATTTTCGAGTGAGTTTTCTTTTTGTACCGGCACTACAAGAAACTGGCTTAATAGCAATGAAAAAATTAGCATCAGTTATTTAGCAAGTAAAATTCTCATTGTTAATCTACATTATTTAATACAAGAAATTTACTTGTTAATTGATTTAGCAACGAAAATTTACTATTGCTAATGAATTTAGCAACGAATTGTTTAAAATATATATTAAATAATACAGATTAGCAACATAAGTTTTACTTACTAATTAGCTCGATCGACACTAATTTTAGCATCAAACTTTTTCACAGCTATTGAACCAATTTTTTACAGTGCGAGTGTTGTGTGAAAAATAAAAATATATTCATATTAATGTAGCTTGCGATAGGTTTTCTTACAAAAAGACGTGATATAAGGAAAATGTGTTCAGAGATAAACATATTTTTCTAATTTTTTTTATGACAAAACGTGATAGAATGAATTTTTTACTAGAATTTATGATCGAATCCCACAAGAAAAAAAAAAAAGCACAGCCAAATATGATCTCATGACTATTTGAAATAACATAAAATTAAAAAAAGAACCTTTAAAAATAAAGCCATTAATTAAAGTTCCTACATTCAATTTTGTTTTCAACCAATCAAGTCTTGATTTAATAGAGAAAATTGAATTTCCCATATTTCTTATCTATCTATACTATTAATTAAATGGTTGGTAAAATGTGAATTGTCTATAATGCCAATAATGTAATTTTTTTCTCAAAAATAATCATAATTTTTATTAATTACTTCAACTAATTGTTTTTATTCATACACATTAAAAATTAATTTATTAATTTTATGTCACATTTTATATTGTACCTTTTAACATTTATAAAATATTTTCTTAAAATATATAGACCATGAATTTTATTTACATGACATACATATATATAAAAAACGAGGTATGAAATTATAATAGAAAAATTCAACAGACGAAATAAGAAAAAATACAATATTTTATCAATATCATCACGCGTGCAACTTTACTAACGACTACGTAAACCAAACCAATTTTTAATCACAAAAAGCAGATTAATTTATTCTGAACGACTATCTAAAAACATCCTATCATCGATCTAACTATAAAAAATATAATATTTAATTATGGTTATTGTTATTATTTTTAAATAGTCGTAACACATAGTCATTGACCACAGTTGCGCAATAACTGTTGGTTATGAATTTTGCGATGATGGCTAAAATATTTATCGTGGCCAAAAGCCATGATAAATATTTTTACCATGGCTATTAGTTGTGGAAAATAAATTTTTCATTGTGAAAAATGTAGTTCCCTCTGTTTTATTTAACATTGATTAATAATAATTATTTACCATAATTTTTAGTCCTAGCCGGACGAATGATACTTTTCGTCTCGTAATTTAAGGCTGTTCCGTTTTTTGTCTCATTGGTTACGGGATTCTCACTTTTGATCCCGTGACACATTTTCGTTATATATTTTAACGAAAAATAGCACATGGCCGTTATAGCATTTACATTTTTAGTCCCACATATGTTGTAGGATTCTCACTTTTCACTTTTAAAAAGTAGCACTTTTGTTCCATGCACTTAAGGGCCAAGTGGTCTTTTCCATTAAACATCTAACTGAAAGGTTTCATGGGACAAATATTACTACTTTTTTAACGTACGGGACTAAAAGTGATAATTCCATGACCAATGAAATTAAAAGTGAAAAGACGAAAAATAATATTTTCCCACCACAACCATTAATTATAGTCAATAGTTATTTTTCTCTGATGTTTGGAGATCGAGGTCATGTAAAGACATGCAACTAACACTACTACTAATAATAATAATAATTAAAAAAATATGTTCGTAAGTATACTTTTTTGACTCTCTATATCTTAATAATTAAATAAAATATTTAAAACCCTACCAACCTTATAATAAATAAATGAGATAATTAATATAATGATATGTAATTAAAGAGCATATAATAAGCTAGCAAATAAAGAACAATATGAGCATGTTGTTGCATGCTTTTTGCACACATTTGTTTGGGTAATGGCTATAAATTAGGTTGGGGGGCAAGACTTGCTGGCAATTATTGAATTGTCCATTATTGAATGGTTATTATGAACTTGTCCAAGTTGACTCATCACCCTTATATTAAACAAACCAATTCATTCATAATTAATTATATATATATATGTGAGGATAATATGTCACAAAGTAATTAACCATTCACTAATTTTTTTTTCTTTTTGTAAATTATGTCGACGTTGCCCGAATTAAGGATAATTAAGCAAATACTCTACGTCCGTCGATGAATTATAAGTATACTTTTTGAGATTGTAATTGTAATCTGCATATATAGACACCTCCTCTGAGACAAGAACCTACACGAACAACCTCTTGAGTTGTATTACGTCTATGTTATTTGCATAATTAGGTCTAAGAAATGTCAATGTAATTTTTTTATTTTTAAAGGGATGTCAAATAATCCAATGGTCCCAAAGAGTTTTTTTAGTAATATATTAATTCAATTAATACATCAATATCATAACTAAGACCAATAGATAAATTATATTGGTTTAACAAATATCTAAGAAAAAACAAGTTACAACAACTCACATAAAGTGGAACAAATACCTACACATTTGGTGCAACTTGAACTCACAACCTCAAACTTGTTCATGAGACCTCAATTTTAGCTTTAACCACTAAGCTAAGGCATCATTGGTGAGTCCCAGAAAAGAGAGTGAGAATCCGACTTTGATCAATTCATCCCGACACTGACATCTTCAACCCTAGAAACTGCCTGATCATTCCAAGATCAATGGATTGCCTCGTATCAGCCTTACTAATTTACGTATCGAAAGACTATAACTAAAGTCTAGTATTTTTGCATTAAATTGTCTAGATGTTGGTATTCGAGAACCATGATCTTAACGACTTGAAAAGATTGAAAAATCTACTGGTAAAATTACATAACTCAAATTTCAACATCAAATTACGCACATACATAAGTAAATAGATAATTCTAAGAAATATTTGTCAATTATATACATTTATTCCACTTATCTATTAATGCATTTCACCATCCTTTTTTTTTCATTTTCCATTATTATTTCCCAAAATCATAGATCTAAATTTATATAAATATTTTCTAGTTTTGAAAAGACCCGAAAAATTAAAACTAGTGCACCATTCAACCCTCAAACTAATAAATAAAATTTTTAATCAAATATTTTCACCCCTCGTTATTTGAAAATAAAGTATAAATGTAGAGATAATTTACAATAATCTTCCTTAAAATTTGGTAAAATTAGTAATACTTTCTTATTATTTGAAAATTTATGAATTCTATCAGCAAATGAAAAATAATTATATAGGCCCTAGAAGGTGACGTGGAAATTACTATTTTATCCTTGTTTAAATGTCCTTTCTATCGAGAAAAAAAAGTCTAAAAAATGTGGGGAAAAAAATTGAGGGTCGGTAAAATAAATAATTCATCGGGTAGATTAGAACACATAAATATTTCAAAAAGTTCCAAAAAACATATAAAATTATAATTCATCATACGATATTTTAGTTAGTTAACCACAAATAATAAATAAAAATTTAACGAAAGTTGGACTTATTATTAAATAAATATTAAAATAAAAAAAATATTTATAACATTTTAAATAATAAAAAATTATTTATAATTATGTCAAATATCAGGAGGAGAGGGAGAGACGATTGTAATTAGGCAGTCTTTGACATTTTGATGAACTGCAGAGTTTGTTGCAAAATTGCAGGAGAGAGGGCATGTTTATTTGAGCTTGTGGACAAAAAGGAAAGAGAATTTCACCAATTTGTAGCACTAAAATAAAATAAAAATAATCTAACTGTTTGGTCCAACTACCAATGCCACTAAGCTCCAAACTTTATTGAAAGAATCAGTTTGTCCCAAGAATATTTCTACAAATGCCTAAACACTCTGAAATCTGCTCACTCTATGCAACTTGTGAGTTTGTTAACTATATACATCTATACTATTACAAAGAAAATACGCGTTATAGACACAAAATGATAGTTATTATATCATTTATATTAAATTTTTTTTAAATGTTAAAAATGCCCTTTTGTTGATAGATACTATTTAACTTCTCAACTCATTGAATTAATTATTTAATTACGGCTCTTGAGAAAATTAATTACGTACAATTATTGCATTTATAGATTGAATTTACTCACTTTTGTTTAATTTTATTAGTAACTAAATTAAAAATAATATACTAGTATTTGTTTTGCATGTAAAGATAATCATCGCTACCATAATATATATTGTACAAAGTTTTAATTTTAAATTTATAGATAATTAATGCATTAAAAGAGTTATTAGTAGTTTGTGCATGAGGTTGTAAAGCAACGATAAACTTTTATGAGTTTTCATAAAATAAAAATATTAATAAAATTATAAGGGCAGGCACTGCCGACTGCATGTCACGGTGTCTAAGTGTATATATATACATACATGTGTGTGTAATGTCCTTGCTTCTTTGAAATTGAAAGCTTCACAAAACTAGTTAGATGGAGGGTATTTTAGTCATTTCAAATCAAAATTTGTACTATAAAAAATGTTTCAATGTGAACATCGTTTATACTGATATAAAAAAGAAAGACTCTCAACACTTACAAACGGCAGTTAATGACACCGCAGCACCAACTTTTGGTGAAGCCAAAAATAACCTTCAACTGCTAAAATAACTAACTTATTCAACTTTTCAAATTTTACATTAAGTGATAAATTAGTTTTCTTTCTTTTTTTCCGTTCATTTTCTTTAATATAACGTGTTGATTTATATATTTTACTCTTATTTATAATACATTTAAAAGTATAAAACACAAAAAACAGCGTGCCACAACAACTAGCAATTCAAACACAAACCGATCCCGAGTTTCAAAAGGAAGGGCTTTTTTAAGAGTTTCAACTGAATTCTTACATCACTCTTGGAGTATTTTACTGGCCGAATGACGATATATTTATCGTAGCTAGAGTGAAATACCATTATTGCCCTCTATTTAATTCTCTTTTTGTAGGAGACATTCTTTATTGAGGGGCGAATCAGTAATTTGAGTGTCAATCTGATCCCTCCTCCAATTTGTTTTAAGACAAAATTTTGTTGCTATCCCCTACGGCCTAATGTCAATACACAATGAAATAAACTGTCCTAACACGAGTATTTTTAATCTTTCGAGACAGCCTCAATTAAAATTGGGAAAAGTCTAGTTTGGATTCGGCTGAATCAATCATATACTAAGCGTAATACATTTATCGTGTGATTGGTATACAATTTGAAAAAAATGATCAATCATATAACAAGTGGTGATACACTTACTCTGTGATTGATTTGGTTCGACCAAACCTGATCCCGACAAGAATTTTCTATTAGATATCTTCAGTGATTCGATCTGTTCAATTTGAAGTCATGATTATGTTATTATGGCATTAATAGACACTGAACTATAGCAGTTGAAAATTGACTTCGTCAATGCTTCCTGATTTAGTTTGTAAGGACGAGCAACTTACTAAGATAATAGTGTGGGAAAATTGCATTTTTGGTCCACACGATATAGTGTGTTATATTTTTGGTCCTACAATTTACAAACTTAGCACATTTGATTCAATAAAATAAAAAATTATAGCACTTCCGGTCCCATATAGAATAAAAATTATAGCATATTTAGCTCCCATGATATTTTAAACCAAATGCGCTAAATTAGTTATTTTGTGAGACGAAAAGTGCAACACACTCTATCGTGTGGGACCAAAAATACAATTCCATAATAGTGCATTCAAATACCTCTAGAAATGACCTATCATTTTGGGGACATTCCTTGATACGTTACGGTGCTCAGAGCTGTAACCATCCAAATTTTTTATGTGCCACACCAAACTAAAAATAATAAATTACATTAATAGCCTTTGAGTTAGGTATAATTACATAAAAATCTCCTACTCTTTCAATATTACAATTACACCCCTGAGGAGGTTTTGATGTAATTTTCTTTGTGTAAGTTTTTGCTCTTACAGAGATGCTGGTGTAAATTATAATAACAATCTAAAGGGGTATACATATAATTTTTCAAAGTACAGAGGTGTTTATAAAATTAAATCTAAATTTAGAAAGTGTCAATATAATTTATTGAAATAAAAAGAAAATTAACTTAAAAGGAAAAGGTTCAAAATATTTGAAGGCCATATCCAATAATTTGATCACACACACTTGGACATGCATGCACCACATATTAATATTCAAATTTCTTATAAGATAAATAAATAAAAAGAAAGATAATGGTAATTAATTATTTAATTGGTGTGGGGTTTGGAGATTTTGGTGTTGGAATCTTGAGATTACAATCCTAATGGATCAAAATGAACTGTTTTGTCTCCCATCTTCCAATACCAATGATTTTGGATAAAACCCCACATGCTCATCAGTTGACCTTAATTAGCCCTCCATTCTCACTTGGAAATTGCAATTCAGCCCTCATTTCTGTACTAAAATGCAATTAACAAAAACATTATGAACCACACCCACCATTCATCATGTCTGGATATGTATGACATTTGATTTATTCATATATATATATATATATATATTGATGTTTGAGGCATGCATGCAATAATTGTAAGAGTTAAGGTACATGCAATTCATGTTAATGGTATATATATATATATATATATATATATATATATATATATATATATTTGGGTAAATTTAACTTCTTCTTGTTTGAAAAATTACGAATATCCCTTCAAATTATGCAGCTCGTACACGATGAAATGGACATTACTACTTTACATATTTGACACAATAAAAAAATGGGAGTGGGAAAAATAAATTCTATAGGAAATATGGTCCAAAAATATTTTAGAAAATTATATATAAAAAACATAATTTATAATTTAACAAGGTATTTTGGTCATTTCACCATACAAATTGAATTAAAACTTATCAAAAGTCAATGAAATAGACTTGTTGTTAGACAGATGTTAAAATTAGAAGAAATATTTATAATTGCATCAGACCTCAGAGGTGTTGGTTGTAATTTGTTTTTAAAGGAAAATATTGTGGCCTTAATTTGCAATAATTGGAAAAATCATGTTGATTGTCGGATTAGGATCGTTGACACAGAACGGATTATATCGATCTTATCCTCCAACTATGGTATTCTACTATTTTAAGAGGATATTGCATCACACCCCCTAAAATTTGTCCTAATTGCAAATACAACTTGTTAAATTGAAAATTACAATTATCCTACTTGAGGTTTGTTTTCATCGTATATGTAATAATGATAACCTTACTCCACACACACACACACACACACACACACACACACACACACACATATATATATATATATATATATATATATATATATATATATATATATGTATGCATTTATCCCTTTATAAATATAAAAATATACATAAAAATGTTAAATAAAGTGCAAAACAAAAAATGAATGCATTTTTTTTTCTAATATCAGCATTTTTCATTCAAATTCTAAGTGTATTTAACCCTTATTTTATTTCAATATCCATCGAGATATTATTACAATAAACAAAATATACGATGAATCAATTATGCAACACAGTTGCACCTCAAGGGAAGGGTTTCTTTCTTTGTCGTACTCATCAAATAATATGGTACTTAAACTATTCAGCATCTAATGACACTCGATGCATGTGCATAATATAAATTTTTATTATATTTTTTAATTAAAGAAAATAGAAAAGATATATACTAAATGATCGATTAAAACCAATAAAATAAATGAACTCTAAATGTCCATGAATAGAAAATTATTGATATCACGAAGCAATCAAACATATAGTCATTTGTAAGCGAAATAAATATAGACGGGGGACATTCAGTTAATTCACACGTCGTATAGTTATTTTAAGGGTTTACGTCTTTAATAAATAGTAGGATAATTACGTTGACCTCCCCTGTTACTATGGGAATATACAAATTCCCCCTTCTTACTATGAAAATTACATAAACCTACCTTGTTGGTTTATTACTATTACAAATTGGCCCCTCGAATAGTCAAACTAACGGTCAATACTGATTTTAGTCCAAATATTTATGTAATATTCCTATATTTATAATCAAGCCTGGCAAAAAACCCCTTGTCTTCCTTCTCCATCAAACTTCGCTTTCATACCATAAGAACCATTCCCCCTTCCACAAGAGCCATGGTGAGAAATCCGTCGGTGGTCGTAACTGATTTTCAAATTTTGAAGGCTCACAAATAAATTCACTCTCAAGGGTATTTTTTTCAACAAAATTTATAATAATCCCAACCAAGGTCAAAAATAGAAAGATTAAATAAATAGTTGAATTTAAATTAGCATTGATCGTTAGTTTGACTAATGGAGGGGCCAATTTGTAATGGTAACAAATCAACAAGGCATGTTTATGTAATTTTCATAGTAAGAGGGGGTGATTTGTAAATTCCCATAGTAAGAGGGGGTGATTTGTAAATTCCCATAGTAACAGGGGAGGTCAACGTAATTATCCCTAAATAGTATAGATTCAGACCTCATAACGACATCGAAAAATAAAGTCAATAACCTAATCTCGTCTTAAATAATAAAACATCGTAAGCTCAACAAACGACATACGTTCCGAAATAAAGTCAACAAATCTTGTCCTTTAGTGTTGTCCGATAGTCGAAATTTCGCCTTTGTCGTTAAATTAATTAAAAAAATAAAACCTCTAACAACCACTATGATTTATAATGAAACAGTCTAATCTCCAAGATTATGATCTCATAAGCTTTATTATTTACTAACATAATAACTCAAAGTCAATGATACAATTTCTGTTCTTCTTGCTCCCTAATGGGGTTGAAGTACTATCCTGCCTTTTTCAGACAACTATTGTTTGCAGATATATGTCAGCTAACAAACCAACAAACAATCAACTACAAGCATATGGACAAATTTGGACTGTTACTTTCCCATAAGTTTCATAGAAGGATCCCTCTATAGAGAAATGAGCGAGAAAAACTAGAGCCAAGAACGCGAAAAAACCGATACCTTGGAGATATTCAGATGATAAAGTTAGAATCGAAACCTTTCGTCGAAATTTGTGTTGTCTTCACCATCAGTGTCGCTGTGGAAAGGGCTATCGTCGTAATTGTTTTCTCTAATCCATCTTCGTGATCATTGACGTCTGAAATAGCGTTAAGAGTCTTGTGGGAGTTCCAGTCGGGTGGGAAGGTCTTCTGAAGGGCTTCGGTAATACTGCCACCGGTCCTTTCGATTTTGCGTAAGCATTTCGACCAGTGAACTGCAGTGCCCATGTCGACAGTCAACCCATAGTCCACCATCTCGTCGCATAAGTTGAGGATTCCATTGTAGATGTAGTCTTCGGCGATGGTGGCCCTTGATAACAACGATGTCATTAAACAATGGTATACTGCTTTGTCTGGATTTAGTCCTGCTTGCTTCATCTCCTCAAAGCATTTCAATGCCTTCTCCGGGAGAGATGCTCGGGACCACCCGTGTATCAGCGTAGTGTAGGTCTTGACATTAGCTTTCACTCCGACTGCTTCCATCTCCTCAATTGTTCTCATTGCTCTCTGCAAAAAGATGAAAATTAAAATTTAAAAGGAAAGAAGAATCCACTTGTCACATAATTTGCTAATGTGAGCAGTACAGAATCAATAAAGCTATGCAGGATGAATCACATGGCATCGTACAGATCACATTAGGGTCAGTCTTCGAAGATGTTTAGTTAAACTTATTTAAACTCCTAGTTTATACGATCTTAAATTTTAATATGAAAATATGACTTTTAAGCCGTTCAGATAAAATAAAATTATTTAACCTATATGATGTGAATAATGTCAATTATGTGATAAATAAGATTAAAGGAACTTGTTCAGATATTAATAATAAGTTGCGCTCGCTCTCCTCATTTTTCCGCTTATAAGCTCCGACATCTACCAGAAGACCGTCTGATATTACATAAGCTATTAGACATCTTATAAGATGTTTAAAAAACCTTATAAGCTCACCTAGGCAACCATCCTAATGTTGATCAGTGCACAGACACTAGAACAGTCAGATTTCTCCCTCACCGCATTTAGCAAGTCAAAGATACTTAAAAGCGTTCTTTTGGATCCAGGTAAACTTCAGACGCATATATTTGATCTTGAAGACACAAACTTATCTCACTTGATGCTATCCAAGGTCCCAGGATGATCATTCGTTATGCTGGGAGCAGAAGGTGTGAGGTTAACAGAAGATGTTTCCGTTCTTGCTTGTTTGTCATAGTTATGTCCATGGCTGATTTCATGCAGACAACTTGTTTTCATTTGTGTCTCATGACTACCTGTTTTCTATACGCAAAGGTTACCCAATAGTTTTATGTGCTTAGTGCTTTCTTAGCATGTCTTGGTCTAAATTTTTCAGTCGATGTGTCCCTGAATTGTTCTCGGAGTTGGGCTTACTTGTGTCGATGTACTTATCAATTCTTGGTTATTATTATCCTTGCTGAACCATAAACAAAACTAATCAAGAGGATTGTTTTACTATCAATACCACCACCTCATGGAAGCTCTCAGATAGGGACACTACTCGAGCTCTTGCTGTCGAAAACTTAACCTTTGTCAAATCATTAGCATGTTTATTCATAGGTTCTCCGTATAGTTGATAATGCTTCTGTTTATATCGGGGGTTCTTATATAGCTGAGCAGCCGACACCCGCATAAATTAACACGGCTTCCACCACTTCTTAGACATTTTCTATTAATTCTTCTCATAGAAGGTGCCGAGGTTTCTCCTGAAGTCGAAAGATTATCGCCTCTATTCATTCAGTCTCCTAGTTTCCTTTTCTTGTATCGTCGGTCCTCACTAAACTTGTATGTAGACCCTAGGCAGGTACGATTCATTTCATATAAGGACATCTTACTTCATTACCAATCGAGTTATTGAAGTTTACCTTAGATGAAGTTCATTTTATTAGGTTAACTTCTTGTTTCTAGTTTGTCCCGACAGAGGTGTTAGCATGAGAACAAGAACCAATAACCATAACCAGGAAAATTGTCTTATGCAGACAGAATAACATATCATCAGCTAAGTTGAACTTTCTTCTTTTTACATTTTAAACATACGTCGAGGAAACATAAATTCTCAGGAAAAAACATGTGTAGCCATAGACTTTATGCAATACATACCATCATGTCTCCGGCCTTGCAGCAAGCATTTATGAAAGACGTGTAAGTATGGATGTCCGGTTGTACCCCTTCTTGTCTCATCTGCTGCATCAAATCTGCAGCCTCCCAAACATCACCTCGACGAGCCCATCTGCATTCAAGGAAGAAACTCAGTAAGAACACAAAAGGAAAGCGGAAAAGTGGATCTCGAGACTGAGTGCATAATAATCAAAACATAGACTCATCCATACCCATCGATTAGTATGTTGTAGATAAAAGTATTCCTGGGGATATTTTGAGCTCTCATCTCTTTTGTTACAGCTAAAGCACTTTGCATCCTGCCTGATTTACAGCATGCCTTGAGTAAGGCCTCATAAGCATAAACATCAAGCTCAAGCCCCTCGTTTTTAACCTTAGAGAAGTATTCGAAAGCTTTTCCAGTATCACCCAGCGAGGCGTAACCGTGCATAATGGTTGTGTATGTGTGCTCATTGGGACTAATTCCTGCCAGCAGCATCTCGTCTAATATACCCACAGCCTTCTCCATCTACAGGAAATAAACGATAAACAATTACACAAATTTTGAGTGGCTAAATGCAATCTTCCCATAAAAACTCAGTACTAGATAAAACAAGACAGATGGTTGCCACGTTGACTTTTGCAGGAAATTACGCCATCTGGAAGTGTACTCACAAGCCCAACAATTTAGTAATGATGTGAAGATATATCCATGCAGAAGCAGCAAGTTTACTTGAAATACATACTCGTTAATAACTCTAACTGAGTGCATCTGCAACTTAATCCTCGATGCATGCATGAGGAATAATGTACTCTTGAATGGGTTCTAAAGGAATTATTCATTACTACTGATTTAATCGAGCTAGTTCCTAGTTGCAGAAAATGAGAAGAGAAAGAGGGAGAAGCTGCTGACATTCCGAGCAAGGACTTCAATACCCAATCTAATGAACATTCAAGGTAGAAATCTGCCATTTCTATGAATAATGTACCTGACGCTTTTCGACGAGGCCAAGAATCAGAGCATTATATGTGTGCACAGTTGGAATACATCCACTCCTCCTCATCATATCAAAAACATCTAGAGCTCTTCTCATTTCTCCAGCTCTTGCAAAAGAATGAATTATGGGCATAAATGTTCTTGAAGTTGGTCTATGCCTCTCCTTTTTCATTTCTTCAACTGTACGTATAGCGCGTTCCATGTTACCCATTCCACAAAATGCTCTTATGATGTTATTGTAAAGAATGACATCCGGCTTTAAACCATCTCTGATTACATCTTCAAAGATTGAGAAAGCATTAGCCCAATCCTTCAAATTGATAAATCCATTCATCAACATGGAATACGTCTTTATGTTATGCTTTATGCCTGCCTGTTTCATCATGTCACTGACTTCCAAAGCTTTAGAAACTTTTCCCATCTGCGGAGGTAGGAAAAGAATTCATTATATCTGAGCTCGTTGAAATTCAATAAAACAAACGGACAGGTGCATGCATTCTCATTCATAACCAGGCTTTTCTTGCAAGCAGGATATGACATCCAGCGGAAAGGCAATATATGCAGAAAAACCAAATACACTCTTAAGATACCACATAGAATGTTCTTTTCCAACGCACCCACAAACAAGTTGCATGCACAACGGTAGATCCAACTAATATCTGCTTAAATAATTCTAAGATCTACCATGTTTAAGTATACAAGCATGTAAGAGAATAAATGAGGATTCAAATAATTATATAAAGATCATTCAACTGGATTTGAACAAAAGCGGGGAAACTATGGGCAGCGGGGAGAAAAACCCAAATTGGTAAGTAGGAATCAGTTCTTGCTCCCAAAGACAGTTACTATTGAAGAACAAGACTAGCACAGTATTCGTCGGAAGAGAGATGACAAAATATGCTCTTTGATGCATCAGGGGAGCAAGAGAGACAGAGACAAACAGCAAGAGAGAGATAGATCCAAATGCTTAATGTTATGCCATTTAACAAGCTTTCAAAATGAGCAACAATCTCACTTGCCATACTGAGATAACTTCACAAAATATAATGTCCGAAAACAACAGTTTTAAGCAAATTCAGAAGAAAGTACTATTCTATAGACTAGGATCAGACTGTCACCAGAGTCTTTGATAATTATGAGTGCACTTAAAATATCCGGCTATTACATGACGGAGGTCCAAATTCTTGAACCAGATACTAGTGTAGCCGACCCTTCATCATGTATAATTGGCTTCAGAAAATGTGGAGCAGATATATACACATCACTAATGGAGAAGGGAAAAGGAAAGAATACAGAAGGTACCAGATCTTAGGGAAACAAATAACTGAATTATGGCTAAGGAAAAGAATAACAGCTACCTTGGTATACAGATTGATGAGACATCCAAACGTAATTATTGAAGGTGTGAAGCCACATTCCTGTAACAACAATAAAGGTTAGTACGCAGTATCAATGTAAGCAGAAACAAATAGTAGCACAAATTCCATCCTTTATATTAGACCTTTACCATTTCACATTCTTTGACCAAGCACTTGCATGTTTGAGTTGACCAGTATTGAGTAATTTCTCACAAAAATACCAATAAATAACGATGCACATTGGTGGCAGTATAATGCATAAATAACTCCATTTTGTCAAGGATGGTTCTGGCTCCTTCTTTTTTTACTATTTCAACATCATTTATCTTAAGAGTTCTATTACTCGCTAAATGACAACAAATCGATCCACCTCTATGTTTTCCGAAAAGAAGTAAAATAAGGAATTCTACATAAAGCTTATAAGCAATTATTCACTTCTTATACTGGTCCAGACTCCATCTCTTGGATTAAGTCCTTAACGGTGCAAATATCATAAGACCCTGGCCAACTGAGATAGCACATATCATTAGACCATGGTCAACTGAATTATCTCAAAAAGTTAGTAATGAGATCCTGCTTGGACTCCATTCACGAGGATCAAGTTTTCCTGAAGCATTAAACTGTCAGTTATAAACTTTCGCTTTCACAAAAGTTTTCCATTGACCATCTGAACTGACGTGGCTACCTTTTAGAAAAATAAAATATAGGTATTTAAGTATAATGGCCATAGCATGTTCACATGACACAAACTCTTAACTTGAAAAAATGGCCTTCGTAATCTGTGATACTTGAAGCAAGCCCAAAGCATGTTTATGGAAACTTAATCAGAAAGAATGGCCTTCATAATGAAAGACGCCTGAAGTAATTTCATAAGGATTTACCTTAAGTCTATCAAAAACCACAAGACATTTCTCTTCATCCTGTATCATGGCATAACCATCCATCATGGTGTGATATATGTCAATTGGAGCATCTATACCCTCTTCTTCCATCTCCCTTACCAACGCTTCAGCACGGGTTAAGTTACATGTTTGACTGCACTTGTGAGAAATAAACAAAATAATCTCAATGGGAGACGAAAAAACAATTATATATATTCGTAGAATCTGCAAAATCATAAGAATAAATTTTGACACTGCATTTGAACAACCAATAATAGATGTCCAGCATGTCAAGAAATGTAGCAAGTACCTATTGTTCCTAATTGCAACTAGATCAAGTTTCCAAGGATACCAATACAATGAGGCTCTGTTTGACTCAAAACTTACTGGATAATCAGCATCTGTACAATTATAGACTGATATATGAAAGTTGTCACGTTCAGGAACCGAATATGGTCCAGCCTTACTTATAGCACTAAAACCAGTGTGTATGCCATTTCTTGGACTTTATCTTTGAAACCCAAAAACAGCAACATAAAGCATGAGTTCTGATCATTCTTGATTTCCCCCAATATGGCATCTGCTTATCTACCACAGACATCCTAAAGGTCAAGCCTTTTCTTTTCTTTTTTCAGTTTTAGCGGTCTACTATAATCTGCGATACATATTCATTAGGACAATTAACATCATTGGAGAAGTTCACAGCAATTTTCATGTGAATACAGGAAGGAAAGAGGCATTATGAAATAGACAATGTAACAGCAAATTTTTTAATCTTAGGGCCCAAGGCCCCCAACCAATAGTCATTATTCAAAATCTAGAAGAATTTCTCCATATAACTATTTAGAGGATGCAATATCCACTTTCGGATCCTTACGCGCTAATTTTCATACTGTCATAATGCAAGTATCCTAGGCCTCTCTCAACATTTCAAAACCAAAACAACTGCATAAAATCCACAAGAGAACATCACGAAGCAGAGCTTCAGTGTGAAGTTGAAACGTGGATGATAGATTTTGTTCTTAACCAAGGAGAGAAAAGAAACAAATCAAATGAAACTTAGTATCCTTATCACGTATCAGACAAGACAATAGAGAAGGCAGTAATTCTTTAAAAGGATAGCCTGATGTGAGCAATATATAAAACAAGACTAGCATCTAGATGAAAGTCAGTATCCACAACAGAGGGATTTTGACCAAATTTAATGATACTTGATACCTCCAAACAGATAAGTTCTAAAAGTTCCATGCAAAGATTGAGTTTCATTTTGACCAAGTATTTCTTGAAAACATTTTGAGAAGATTTCATCGGGGAATTAGTTGAAAAAATGTGCTTGAATAAGCGAGTTGCAAAGTTTGACAATTTGAGTTAACTCGATTGTACATTCATTTAAGAAAGTATGTGAGGTTAACTTATTTCCAAATGTAAGGCAACGGGAGTTTTCTATAAAAATGTGTAGGTGTTATAAATGAGGGAAAATTACAAAGACCTCCCCAGAAGTTTTGCATAATTACGAATACCCCTTGTTGTTTGAAAAAATCACAAAAATTCCCGCCTGATGTTTGATGAAATTATGTAATCCTTTGGATGGAGGTATGCAATTCTCAACTATGCCCTTTCTGTATTTTCTTCTTTTTTAAAAAAATAATAAAAATTTGTAAAAAAAATCGGACGGAGTGGATGAAAAATTTGAAAAATTATCCACTTGGTGAATAAAAAAAATAAAAATAAATTGAAAAAATAAATAAAATTACAACTTTTAGTCTACAAGAGCATTTTGGTCCGTCCACCACAAAAAATGGATGAAAATTCGACAGAAACTAATGAAATGGGCTAATTGTTAGACGGCTGTTAAAATCAGAAGGGTATTGGTAATTTTTCAAACAACGAGGGGGTATCTGTAATTATGCCAAACCTCAGGGGAGGTCGTTGTAATTTACCCTATAAATAAAGTTGAAAAATAGATGTAGGTTTTGAAAATTGGTATTTCTGAAAAATGTTTTCAGAATATAATTTCACTAAATGAACAGAATAAATACGTTACTGGGCTGTTTTCAGTGAATAAACAAAGATAGCCAGACTCTAAAATTTAAAATTGTTTTTCTCAATTCTATCCAACAATTCAATGGAGCTTGTCAAACTAACAATTTACTGCCTTCAGACACTGATGGTTTGTCCAAATGCCTTCAGTAGCCCATTTAACTCATTAGAAAGAAGAGCTCAATAGCTACTACTAAGCTCGCTCTTCCCACCCACTCTCTCATGCCTGCCAACTTGGCAGTCACTCACTGCTAAACTCTAGCTCTTCCCTCTGGCCTCCCTGGTATCCACTCTTTGGTCGGCCTCCTAGGTTATTCTCAACATACACCTGAACTAGCCAACACAAACACAATGCCTAAACACATGTTGTCAGTTCTCCTACAACCAATTCCTGTTATAAACAGAACAAATAAATACCAACATCTTCACCAAGTTTTTTATGGTCTATGGTTCACTCCAGAAGTCTAGGCACATTTAAGCCTATGGGAGCAACCAATGAAGACCCATGAGGTGGCAGCTCAGAGGACAGGTGGTAAATGCAAGGTCCAGGCAGGGGCTGTTGGATGAGGAAAAGACAGCTTAGCAAAAGCACAGCATAGAATGAAAAAATATGGCAACATGGGGAGAGAGCATGTGGAATTCAGCGCAAGGGATCAAGTATTGCTGAAGTTGACCTACAGATTTGGAAGAAAATCAGCTCCAAATCTATGCACCGTGGCTGATTCCAATGTGTGATGGCCCCTTTTTTTAAGTGTTGAGCAAAGTACGTACATTAGCTTATCAATTGAAGTTGCTTGATTCATTGAAGATTCATCCAACATTTCATTTTAGCTTTCTGAAAAAGTTCCATGAGAATTTGGTGGACATGTGCGGAGTTAGCTAGATGCGAAGGTGATGGGCCACGCCGGCTCAGGATCGAAGTGGATAAGCCCGGAAAAGCCCAACCCAAGACCACCCCACTTCTGCTCCTAACCGGTCCTAAGTGGTCACCATTTATAAACTAGGCCCAGCCCATGAACCGGCCCAGTTGAGGCTCGGACTGGATCAAACCCGAATGTGCCTATTTTTTTTTTTTTTTTTTTATAAAATAGAGGTTTTCTTTTGAACAACTACTTTAGTTTATGGTTGTATTATACAAAAATAAAATAATAAATTAAATCACACAAAAAAAATCATACCTAGAAAAAATAATACTTAAGATTATATGATGAACTTAAATAATAATTTGACGAACAAGCTTACGATAATAAACTTAAAAGATAATAAATTTAAAAAGGATTTAAAATAAACTTCAAAAAAAAAAAAAAACCAAAGAAGTATTAGCAAATTAAAGTACTTAAAATGTACAAGTAGGATAATAAACATAATATTTTTAGAGTTTCAAAAGTATAAAAAAGCTACAAGAATAGTTAGTTCAGCAGAATAAAATGAAACTTATATGTCATGCATTATTTTTATAAAAAAATGGCCCAACAAGCCCGGCTCAGGACCATGTGGTCATGGGCAACTGGGCTAGGCTAGTCCCAAGTTTCAATACCTTTCCCAGGACCAGCCCGGTCCCAAGCGGGCCTGGGCCAACCCAGCCTATTTTTTTATTAGTTCACTCCCGTTCTGGGCCGAGCTAGCCCAGCTTGGCCCACTGCGCATCTTGAGATGGATCCCGTGCGCGGTGGCAACGGGCAGTAAGATGTTGCGTGATCAGGCAACTCTCTGCATGCAACACAGCTTGGCAGACAGCTTGCGGGAGCTAGCTGCGAGCAGCGGATGCACACAAGGCCTGACCGACGTTAGCAATTATGCTCAGCAGTTGAAATAGACGATTGTTGTGCAGTTCCATACGATTGTTAAGGCATGCTTGGATTCTAGGGAGGCAGTTGGCATTGTCCGCTCTCATGACAACCGCCAACCACTTGACGTTGATCGCCCCAACATTTGAGGGTTGGTCTTCACAGTTTTGTATTGTTTTGGCCTTGCAGAGTTGCACAATGAGTTGTGTGTGCAAACCTGAGGCATTCCTTGAATTCTTGCTTGGTGATTAATGCAAAGTTGGGTTAATTGTAAATTGTGTGCATCGAATACATTATGTTGATAATATATGCTCTCCGAGTGTTCTTGGCTTGCATCTAATTCAAAACAAAATCAACCACGAGGGCTCTATTATTAAACGCGTTTCACTCTCTTAAAATGCCAACCTTTACATGCTTCTTCCAAGCTCTACTAACACAGGAGTTTTTACTTTTCAAACATCAAAAACTAATGGCCATGACTTTCTACATGAATTTGGTTACATTACATTTCATAATATCATAGTAAAAGAAAACAACTTCTCATGAAATTAAACGATCTTCACACCACATCTCACCATGTTTTTACCACTTTTGTTCTATTGGTCCATCACCACCATCATTTTTCAGTTGTATAGTTCAGTGAAACTCTTGAACCAAAGGGGGGCCTAATATCTAATGCAAATGTTCCCATAGAATATCTCTACTACATCCTTCAAACCTTTATTTAGATGGATAGAATTAGTTCCCACCTCTTCAGACTCATCCATGACACAACACCAAATTAATAAATCAACATTAATACATTCTAACTTCTACTACTGCGGGAGTCCATTATTACTTTGTGAATTATTTGCCGCAAACAATATGCTTAAACCAAATATATGGATAATTCCATTGCCAACAGAGGAACACAATAGATATTCAAATGTATGCCCAAAGAATCAGATATTTCTCAAACACTGGTCTCAAGATGAAGAACCAAACCTAAAATTGAGCAACAGAGAACACATGGAACTCAAGATTTCTTTCATTTCAAACAAAATCAAGTAACATCATTTTCAGTTGAAGTTTAACAGATTTCCGACCATCACCTTTATCCTCTAAATCCCAGTCCCCCCAACACACACACACACATACTTAAAAGGGAAATCCACGCTCAAAGACAAACATACAAAGAAGAAATCTTCACAGGTGCACACACATGCACACAAACAGATTTGTAGGTATGCCAAAGATATCAACTATTGCAGGGAATTCTTCTTGAAATTCATGCACTCTTCTTATAACAAAAATAGCAAAACGCCATATTTCATCATGAAGATAATAAAATTAAAAAAAAAAACTTGTAATAAAAACGAAAAATAAACTCACCAATAAGCGTATATTATGTTGCCGTATATGACTGCATTTAAGACTGTAAGTCTCTCTTTTGCCTCCTTAAACCAAAGCTCTGCAGCTCTTTTACAAATAAGAGAAAGAAATATCAGAGGAGGAAGAAATTGCATGTGGGATGTTTGAAAAGTGTTAGCAATCGAATAATTCATTGTTACAAATTTAGAAGGCAACAGCTTACTTGGAGTACTAACAAACAAAACGCTGAACATCTAAAGTAACTAAGTAGAATACAACATAAAAAGGGACCTCAAGCTAAAATAGACAAAATAAGTGGCATCCACACATGATAAAGATTTAAACTGACGTTCCAAAATAAATGAAAGATGTAGTCGCAAAGAAATCCCAGAATATATCCCCAACACATCAATAAGCTTGTTCTTTATTTGGTTGATCTCTCACTGTTCTCTCTTTCAGCGAAAATAACACAAAATGAATAAAGAACAAGAACAGGGTCTCTCATTCATTACAAGTAGCTTTGAAGCAGAAGAAATCATGTTTCTATGGCCTTGTACTCTACAAGCATACCTCACATGAAAATGTACCTCATACTCCAACCACTCTACCTTTCTCATTTAGCCATCCATTTGATTTCCCACAAAAACAAATAGCAAAGTTCTCTGCACTTGTGCATAGTCCAGTTTGGGGGTACTGACCGTTAATCCAATTACAAGGTCCACATGATAGTGCCTTAACAAGTCTTAAAACACCAAAAACATTTCGTTATAAACTTAATACATGACTTACGGAAAACAAAGCTTTTCATATTGTTGGAGAACACATGGAAAATTTCAATAGAAATAGTTAAAATAGGCATAACATATAATATATCAAATGCATTGCTACTTACTCAACATTCCCAATTTTTGCAAATCCTCCAACAAGAATACTGTATGTCACCAAGCTCATCTCAATTCCCTCATCCCTCATCTTCCTCACACATGACAATGCTTCTTCCATGTCTCTTCCTACTGCATAAGCATGAATGAGGCTGCACAATGCAAAGTAAATTTAGTTGATTCTTGTTGAGTATGCAAGAAAGAGTGAAGACTACTAAAATATTCGGTCATTTCTGTCAAGCTAGTCGATAGGCAACAAAATATCTGAAATTCTATCAAGCCTATGTGCAGCCACTGGTGCCGATACAATTCCGGAAATATCAATGTGCTAAAAGTGAATCTTTGAAGAGCTAAAACTAAGTGTAATAATTTTTACTTTGTATATACATGTAAAGTTGGCTCTATTCCACGGGCCCGCATCTTCTCAAATGTTTCACGTGCACGATGCATGTCTCCTCTCCTTGCATAATAGTTCACCATCAACCCAAACTCTTTTCTGGAAGGCTACAAAAGAAGAATTAATAATAGTGGATAGTACTAGGCAAAACATGTTTAGAGAAGACTCTCGTATTCTTTGCGTGCAAAAAAAGCTGGTCTACAGCTTTCATGATGGTTCATGCATATGAAGCAACAGCTATCTCTACGTTATCGGTTATCCATTAATTGCTGGCCGAAGTGAGATAATACAAATTGCTGAGGTAGTTTTTCTTCAGTTCTTGCAAGTACATGGTACTGGTACATTACATACACAAAGTGCCATTCTGGATAAAGTCATTCAACTATCAGTGTCCAGCAAAATCAGATCAACATATAGTCCATATATAATTATATATTGCATTGCCACTTCATTTTAGTCACAATGGATGAGAATTAACTATGGTCAGTAGGTGGTGCCATCTTACAACAGCACTAATGAGCTCTTCGGCTTCAGAGGAGTACTTCACTACTAGAAGGAAGGTTTCACCAATGTATGATTAGATGAAAACCATGAAAGTGACTATCAAGATGTCCATAAACTATTTTCTGGGCTTCTTACGAATGTTTCAGCCTATAATACACTAACATTTTACCGGTATAAAGCTTGATAATCTACAATTACTGAAAGTGGAAAAACAGTGTATAAGTATAGCCGTTGTCTAATCCAGAATACAATGAAATCTCAACATGGCTTTGGTATCCCGTTAAAACCTCTGTATATTCCTAAAGGAACAAGTGTATGATTTGGTTTCTTAGGAAGCATGCTCTTGTTTCATCCCATACTCTCTTAAGCAACATACATCTACTAATATGCATCAAGGCACTATTAACTTAACAATAGACAAGATTGAATTCATATTCGCTGTATTCAGGCTGTAAGTGCACTGAAGGTAAAAATTATATGGCTCCTGTAATGCGTTAGTTGTTATAGACTTATACTAGCCTTATCCCCAGTCTATCAACTTCAGTCACAAGCAAATGTCATGTCAAAAAAAAAAAAAAACAAATTTTACCTTCTTAATCCTCTCAAAAGCTTGCACAACCACCTGCCAACTCTCTGGTTGAGATTCCAGAACCCTCCGAAACTCCCTTCGTGAACCTTCCCTCTCTTCATGCCACTTAGACTTGTAGTTGTCCCCGTCCTCCCATTTGCCCTCCACCCACCTTGCCCTCTCCGCATGTTTTCCCTTCATTCTCTTGCCATTATCCAACTTCACAGTCAACACCCTACCATGGAACTCAATCCCATCAAACTCCACAGCCTTCATTGCAGCCGTTTCAGCCGTATGCCCACTATATATCACAAACCCAAATCCCATATTCCTCTCCAGATCATCATGACCCTTTATCAGAATCACATTCTTTATGGGCCCAAATTGCCTGAAAAACTCAGCTACCTCCTTTTTCTTTATCCAAAGTGGTAAATTACCCACAAAGATCTTGCCTTTTTCCCTGAACTCAACTTCTTTTCCATTTTCTGCTGAATTTTCCAAAACCTCATCGTCAACTTCATTTTTCTGGGGAGTTTCTTGCAATGGGTGGGAAAGTAGGGGTGCAGGAGGAGGGGGAGGAGGAGGGGGCGGAGGTGAGAGTTTGCTGGACAACCATAGCTTATTACTGAAAGTATCACGGGATGGTGAACTGGTGACAGAGGGGGGAACATTTTGGGAGTTCACAAATCTTTTAAGGGGGTTCTCACGGAGTTGAGATGAGTTTGAAGTGGAGGCTTTAAGAGGCTTCTGCGAGGTGGGGCGGCGGACGCTAGTGGTGGAGTCGTGAGCAGAGTCTTGTGATGAGTTTGAAGCAAGAATAAATGAGGCCGAGGAAGTACTAGTGGTGGCGACGTGGTGTTTTCCGGCGAGAGTGGAGGTGTTGAAAGATGGTGGAGTGTGAGAATAGTGAACGGTGGAGGAGAGGGAGAAGATATCCATTGTTTTATCCTTCTTTTTGTTGTCAGATGAAAGACGGAAATGAAAAACAGCTGCTGCCTTTAAATTATACAGATCAAATGTTTCGATTACCATCTCATATTTTACCTCTCTTTTAACATTCGATCTCAGTATAGTTCATAATCCTTAAATTCTTCGAAATCTATATACATATAATAAAACAAATTTATTGTAATTATCCACTTAAACCTCACACATGCACAGATGTGGACATCTCAATATGCTCTATTATGTCAAATAAAAATTTATAAAATTTTAGATAAAAGAAAAAGATATAGAATTTATCCAAAGGAATTTAATCAATATTATTTTTATAAAATATATAAAACATATTTTTTCGAAGTATATATACTTATCCAAACGGATAATAATATATAAGGCAGCCTATATAGGCTTGTAGGGGGTTGGAAAAATATTGGATTATAAATATTTTTAGTTGGAATTTTATTTTTTGAAATCTGTTTACTTTTCTTTGATTAAGTTTATGGATTACATTAATAGTACGTTTACTTACTATTTCGTAAGTGGGATTATGTTGTATTTTGACAAATTACCTCCAACTACAAAGAAAGGGGGAAATTGAGTTTTGTTATAAAACACTTCTCCTTCCCCAGTAAATCAACTTCACGTCCATTCTTAGGGTTCTTCTTCGTTCTCAACCTAATTTCACACCAACGTGAGAGATAAGAGCATTACTTGGTCCCCAAACCTTTGGTAAACTCCACTCCTCATGTTTTATGTACTTTTTTTATTTTACTCCAAATTTCTTTTACTCTTTCCGACTGATTACTCATTTTCTCATTCTTTCTGCTTTCATGATCAAGTGACTCCCCCTCAATCAGCCTTCGTTTGCGTCCCCTTGCTGGCTTCAGCGACAGTCAATTAGGTAATCATATGGTTCATTAGTTAGTATAGTACAAATTGGTGTATGAAATACAAGTATTACCCTAAAATAATTTTCGCACGAAGTTGTCCGTATATTCTCTTTCCGCCCCTTCAGCCATTATATTACCACAATACTAATAGATTATGTTCCTTTTTGTTTAATATGAATTCGAATATTTTGTCTTTCTAATAGATTATTACATTTGCGCCATATTTCTTTTGTCTTGTTATACTACCACAATGTAAACTCTAATTATCCAAGTGTAATGCCTAGTACTGATATCCCGCACTAGACTGTTCTTAAGCAGTAACCCAATTTGGACTTGCTAGGCCGGACGAATACATTATGCAAATCCCAGTTTGTAATATTTGAGCCATTGATTGCATTGCTACATATTTGTAATTTTGTATGTGTGTTTTGAATAATGAAGGTAACGCTCGTAACGGGAAAAAACCACTTTTTCTATATTCTTGGAAATTTGAAAAGAAGGTGTATCACGAAAGAAGTGCCCCAGCTTTAAAAACAAAGGTCGCCAAGCAATCCCATACGCACAGGACTCGATGTTTCTCTCTCCTATTTGTCACTATCAGCCAATCAACAAGTGTGTGCTCCCCAACACCGCTAAGTTTGTTTTACGGGAGTAAATGAATCTAGTTCGAACTCGAACTATATATAAGAGCTCGATGAGCTCTAATGAGCTCTTATGGTTCAGCTCGAACTTGAGCAAAAGCTCAAGTTTTCTACAAAGTTAATAAAATTTTATTATAATAAATAAAATAATATTAAATATTATTATATTAATTGTAAAAAAATATTGAACATATGATACAATATTTTAATTTATTGTTATAAATATAAACTATTAATTAGTTTATTAGTAGTATAATTAGTAAAAATATAGAAAATATATATACATCAAATTATTAAAATACTTGCACATAATTTTTGTATAGTTATTAACATCAATAAAAGAAATAAACATAAGTTATTTTTTGAAAGAGGTTGTTCTTATTATATACGAAAAGAAATTTAAAGGACATTTTTTTTAAACCGAAGTACAAACATAGTGATTGATCTCATTATATATATAATAAAATAACTAAAATTGTTCAACCATCATCATCTCTAGATTAATTTATGAGAATCACCAAATTTTGTCATAAGTTTGTAAGAAATAAAATAAGTTGTATATTATATATTTTGGTATAAATATATACTCACAAATAGATATAAAAAATATAAGTTAATTATTAGGACTTGTTAATTTAAAAAAGTATAAGATATTACAAATGCATACTAAAATCTAACATAAAATTTATATGAGTCATATTAAATAATTATTTATAAAAATATTAAAACTTATTAAATTGTTGATTAAACTTATTTTTGTATAGAGATTAAATATATAAATAAAAGTACTATAATTTACTTTTATCTAAAATTAAAATATATAATATTGATTAATAATTATAATATGTAGTTAATTTTGAATAAGGACTTGATATAGAAGTGAATATGAAGTTAAATATATAAATATAAAAAAATAGAAAAGGCTCACGAGCCGGCTTACAAGCTTATGAACTGAATATTTTGAACTCGATATTAGGTTGGCCCAACTCGAGCTCAAGTCGAGCCGGCTTGGAAGCTCATCTGCCACCCCTAGTCTTTCCTATCGTCTTATCTTTGGCAATTATCGCTCACCTTTTTTGCAGATATGCACAAACCCCTCCAAATCCGCATGTGTGGGTAAGGTGGTTACATCGAGTCAAACCAACACGACTTTCTTTCGATAGCCTAGCAGGGTATAGCTAGATAGCTCAACAAGATTTCCCCTACTAAATCAGTGCGATCAAGTAAATTCTTCAAGTAGTAGGGATACTTTCTATCCCAATAGTCCAACACTAATTTTGCACTACTTGGGGGGGGGGGGGGGGTCAATTATCCTTTCCCAAGGCCTAAAATAAAGGATGTTGGCCACGATTTTGTAGCACAACAAAATCAACAATGTTGGCCCATGAGTAAGATTAAAAACTCATAGTGGAAAGATTCATAACTAACTTGGTAAGTACAAAAACAAGTCCAGTCCAACAAAGGCGACTTAGCGAACATCAGGGATTTTATGTCACAAGTACTCCTAATATCTTTGGACACATCATATTGAAAAATCTCCAATAAATTCGTCCTAGATCTAAGGCGACCAACCTGACAATAAGAAGTAAAACAGACTTCGCTGAAATCGGGTTGACTGGACATGACTCATTCAAATAGTTATATGCTCTTCTTAAAAAGTCCAAATTTCAATTCATTTTTTTTAGTTTGCTAACTTACACAGCTTTAAAATGGTGTATAATACACTGCAACTACTTTTGAATTGTGTTCTCAACCGATCTATAAAAAGGGGCCACTTTGCAGCCATATCATTTACTTTTGCTCTTGGTTTTTAGTAAGCTCCTTTCATATTTTGGCATTCTATATACTCATTTTCACTCACACTCATATATTATCATTCCACATACTTGTGACACTATTATTTTTACGTTTTTTTTAGTTTTTCTATTATTTATTCATACTGACTTAAACATCATAATGCTAACTCTTGCTTTACAGGTAGTCCTCTTTTGATCTTAAAACTTTCGTAAAAATTCTTCGACTATCTAGGTACAATTAGATTTGAGTACACATCAATTTCTATTACCATTTCTAGATGAGGTGATATGCAACAAAGTCTCATGTGAAAACAAGCAAAAAGCTTCTTGAAAAAAAATGCAACCCTCTAAAAGAATCGGGATAATTATGTCTCTACTTCTTTCAATTGGAGAAAATGATTTTAATGAATTGATCGTCTTTTTAGTAGTTGAATCTCTCTCTGATGATAAATTATTTTGTGATATTGTGAATTTTCGATATCATCTTTTATTCCTCAACCCCACCCCCGCCCCCCCCCCACCCCTCCCCCTCAACCACCACAAAAAAGGAAAAAAAAAATACTAAGTATTGAACGCATTTGTAATAATTAGTTGTGGTCTTGCTCCAAAAATAAGATTGGAACAAAATTGTAACCAATTTGAATATTTGCAAAACCCAAGAAATATAGCAGTCTGGTTCTTGCCGAATTTAATTTGAGCCCAGCCCAACAGGATCTCGAGCCCTAATTAGCAGATGCCCTATATTCACGTCTTGTGCTATTTCTTCTTCATACGCTGACACTGCCTGCAGCTGCCGCGTCCAACCGTCGTCGTTCGCCGGCGTTTTCCAAGTAAATTGTTGCTCTCTGTTGTTGCATTACGTTGAGTTTATAGTTCTCTTTGTCTCTTTGCATTGTTCAGGTTTTTTCGGAATTTTTCTGTGTGTGTGTGTATATATATATGGTTAGGATTAGGATTGCTTGAATATGCAAAATAAATTGGAAAATGTTTGTCGTAGTGTGCATAGAAATTCTTTTGTGTTTATTGATCTGCATGTGTATGTTGTATGTGTATTGATTTTGATGTTAGAAATTGAATTTAATTTAAGCTTTTTATTATTATGATAGCTTTTGCATTTTGTGTTCCCTAATTTTTATTCATTTAGTTAGCAATTTGGGGAACGGAGAGTGAGAAGACAAGATTAGGCTCGAGTTTACATTATTGATCCTTCCAATTTTCAATTTCTAGGCAACAGATATAACAGTAATATTCTTTATTTAGAAAAGAATGGCAATGTAATACTTGTAATTGATGTTCGGGAATTGTTATTCATCAAACTATTTCTAATTGAATTTCTATTGGTTTTGGGATTTTTTGGAATCAGCTGATGCACAGGCATACAGCTCTAGCAAGTTTGCTTTCTGAGAAACACTAGAAGCTAATCCTTTGTTCTTACTACCTTGCTATGTTGAATATACGGTTGGATACTGGGAGCAGATGACCAGTTCCCGTTTCCTAGCACTTGATCTAACGTGAATGATTGTATCTAGAATGATGAAAACCTGAGCATTCACTTGGTATGTTCGGGCTGTATATCTTCATGGTTCTTATTGGAACGAGTCGATAAACTTTTCTTTCTTCTCCTTTCTTTGATATAAAAGCTCAGTTATCTTATTTTATAACTTTATGCAGTCTCTGACTGCTTTATAACTATTTCAGAGTCAGATTCTAAGGTGCTGCTGTCAAGATGGGTCGTGTGCGTACTAAGACAGTGAAAAAGTCCTCTCGACAAGTTATTGAGAGGTACTACTCCAAAATGACACTAGATTTTCACACAAACAAGAAATCTTGGAGGAAGTAGCCATTATTCCGTCCAAGCGTCTCCGCAACAAGATTGCAGGGTTCTCCACACACCTAATGAAACGGATCCAAAAGGGTCCAGTTCGTGGCATCTCCCTCAAGCTGCAGGAAGAGGAGCGTGAGAGGCGCATGGACTTTGTCCCGAAGAGTCTGCCATTAAGACTGATGTCATTGAAGTTGACAAGGAAACAATCGACATGCTTGCATCCCTAGGCATGGCTGAACTTCCTGGAGTTGTTAAGCAGAGTATTGAACCAAGGGATTGCCTACTGGCCCTGCTTACGGCCGTGGTGGTGGTTTTGCGAGGAGATATTGAGGTTGATTGACCCCTTAAGAATTTACCCCTGTTTTCATAGTTTTGCTTAGTTTCAACGCCCAAACTGACTGTACTATGTGCTCGCATAGACTAATGCAGAAGTAACATTGTTTATGAATATGTTATTCTTTCCATGTTTGATCTAGGGGTGCTCGATGTGCGGTTTTGATTTTCTAAAATTATTTTTAAATCGAATTGTCATTGGGCGGTTTTTTAAAATAATATTTTAAATTTCCACTTTCAAAATTAAAATAAAAGGTGCGGTTTGACGGTTTCAATATTTATAAAAAAAAAAGATATTGAGACTAATAAAAATTAAAAATTGAAACAAGTGTTTATATGTAGCAATCAGAAAAGATCAACATTATGCACCATATAATATCAATAATCTTCACAACTTTAAGTAGATTAAAATATAAGAAAATATATAGTAATCCAACAAGAAAATACTTAATCCAACATAGAGTCAGTTATAGACACTAGTCGTTGTGGCATGTCGTCCCTGTGTGTATATAATAAATAATTTTTCACACTTTAAAATATATTATATAAGAGTAAAATATATAAGCCAATATATTAAATTTAAGAAAAGAAAAAAATTATCAATTGAAGTAAAATTTAAAAACTTGGATAAGTTAGTTATATTATTAGTTTAAGGGTATTTTTGACTTTATAAAAAAATAGTACGACGGTGTAAGTAATTGTCGTTTGTGAATAAAAATTGTCTTTTCTTTTTTATGTCAACAACGTTTACAAGTTCACTTTTATAATTTTTTATTTCATTTTTATTCTGCAAGGAAATAACATCATTCTTATTCGTGGCATTACACTAGGATTTTGTTGAATATTCAACTCACACTGATGCATGTTTTAGTTTTATATTTTGTTTGGTACATTTTTCCAATTGGTGTTAGTGACTAGTATGTGCAGCACACACAAATATGTGCACAATTAATTAAAAGGCATGGTTAAACTCCATTTTTATGAAGTTTGGTATAATTATACATAGATTCTCTATAGTTTGAAAAATTACATCTGAATCCTTGAGATTTTCTTCTCTCTAACAAATAAGTTCCTCAATTAATCAAAATTCACTGAATTTGTTGATATTAACAAAAAAACTTCATAAAAATTGATAGGGATAATTACACTCCCCTCCCCTGAGGTTTGGTGTAATTAACATAGACTCCCTGTGGTTTGTTATATCTAACACTCCTGAGGATTTGATTTCATCTTCAAATAAGTCTCCCGTTAATCAAAATATACTGAATGTGCTGATATTAACAAAAAAAATTGAATGAAAATTGATATTTACCCTCCATTGACTTATTACTAATTTATTACAGGTTAAAATAACTTTTTTTCGAACTAAATTATCCTTATAACAGTGAAGATATACCTCCTCACATTCATTAACGTGTGAAGACGTGTAAGGATAATTTGATCATAAAAAAAATTTATTTGACCTAGTATAAATCAGTAATAAGTCGACCAGGAGTAAATATAATTTTTTTTATTTTTTTTGTTAATATTAGCAAATTCGATAAATTTTGACTAACGTAGGAACTTATTTATTAGATGAAAGCAAACCTCAGGGGTGCTAGATGTAATTTTACAAATCACAGGAGGTATATGTGTAATTACACCAAACCTCAAGGGAGGGGAGTGTAATTATCCCAAATTGATATTTACTCTCGATTGACTTATTATTTATTTTTTAAAGTAAACTAAACCACCCTTATAACGGTGAAAATATACCTCCTCACTTGCATTAACATGTGAAGAGAGTAATTTGATCATAAAAAGATTTATTTGACCTGCAATAAATCAGTAATAAGTCAATCGGATGTAAATATATATTTTTTCTGATTTTTTTTTATGCATATCAATAAATTTGGTGAATTTTGACTAACAGAGGGACTTATTTGTTTGACAGAAGCAAATCTCAGAGGTGCTATATATAATTTCTCAAACCATAAACACGTAATTATACCAAATCTTAGAGGATGCAAGTGTAATTATCCCTAATTAAAAATTTAAAAATAATAATTTTTTTTTATCTTAACTAGATAAATAAAAGATATTAAAAAAAGATTATAAAAATAAAATAATTTTGTTGGATGAAAATTATATAATTATATATATATGGACAATAAAGTAAATAAAAATAAAATATAATCTTTTTTTGTGTTTTTCGCTCTATACTTTCATTTTCGCCTAATTTTGAACAAAAACAAAATTAAATTTCGAACGGGTTTCATATGCATCGAGTTTTACTTTTTCTCTTCTCCCATAACCAAACAACAAACTATTTCTCTTATATATATTTTTTTACTTTCACTCCTCTTGTACTTCCACCTTTCAGTCCAACTAAACATACTTTAACATCATAGTAGTGCCAACACACAACATAGTCGCATGGAAACACACGGATCCCTAGCCCTCTCAACATCCTCAAAAGAAGTTTTGAGCCTCTAGCGCATTCCCATTTATAGAATACGCGCCGTCAATCATGGCATTCCACCACGCCATACTGCATATACAGATATTTTCATCAAACACCTTCCCAGAGTATTATGCAAACCACATTTAGGAGCACAAATAGCAAATTTGAAGTCCAAGCGTCCTCTAACCCAAAGGGGAAGTATCCCTGTGGAACTTTTGGTTTGGTGCCTCAAGTGTAGCAGCAGCAACAAATGAACTTCCCGTATTTTGTACCCAGTTTAAGTTTTAGAGCAAATTACAACAATCTCTCATGGAATTTGATATAATTACAAACACTCTTTGTTGTTTGACAAATTATAAATACCCCTGATCCTCTTAGAGTATTGATAATTTTCAAACAACGAAAGGGTATTCGTAATTTTGCCAAACTTCAGGGGAGATTGTTGTAAGAGATCTTCCTGGTTACAATTTAGAAGACAAAAAACATTCAACACTCTGCTTGATAGATCATCTTCCTGGTTATTCCATTTAAACAAAGTCCTCCAATGTTAGTATTAGCAAGACTGAACATTGTAAATACTAGCATTACTTGCAAATAGCATTGGTTGCTTTCTATGAATCGGTTTAAATATCTATGATATAACCAAACTTAATCGCACATTGCAGAAACCGAGTAATTGTATCCTACATTTACCATCACCAAATTCTAAATTGTGTCATAATGACCTGCAAGATTGTAACATTTGATTATACTCTAGTTTATGGTCAAAGATCAAGACATATCATAATCAAAATATCCCGCAATTCAACGCCAATGCACATCCATAGGCATTGAAAAACCTTTAAAAGGGTATGCTAAATAGTAGGGAAGTTTGGAACAAATGACCTTTACCCAAAGAGGTTCAAGGAAAGGCAAACGGTTGATCATAGTATTCAAACAGTTCCCCATTAAGTCATAGGAGGGAAGAGAGAGCTCCAGCATTTTCTTTAAATTCATCCACAATGTGGTGTAGAAAGTGAATCGTGGGTCATTCCTTGGTCTTCTTCCCTTTTGCCTCCTTCGCCTCCTTCGCAGTGTTGTTTTTGAAAGGAATGAAAGATTTCCCACCCATGTAACCTCTTAAAGCCTCGGGTATTTCTACCCCATCCTCCTTCTGGTTGTTCTCGAGGATGCAGCATATTGTCCTCTCAGTTGCTGTGAGGGTAGAGTTCAACATGTGGACATATTCCTTGACCTTGTCATTGCTCTGCAACCATATTTGCAAGGACTTGATCATTTTGGAAAGAAAATGCTCAACACTAAAGAATTTCAATTTGAAATCACAAAAGAGCACTACATATCCCTTTTCAAGGCACAAAACTTTGGTACTTAGCAAGCAAATAGCATTTTGTATAGCTCCGACTATTGATGCATATAATTTTTTTCATGTTTTCTTCTAAGGCCACGCACAGTCTGATATCGATAGTAATGTGTAACCATAGCAGAACATTACAGAAAGAAATTTAATGATTAAAAGCTAACTCCACCTTTTTTTGTCCAAATCGAGTTTCCAATCTTCTTGACTGATAGTCAGTGCAGTTTGAGCAGGAAACAAGTTCTCTATATGCCTGTGATGCTGGAAACCATCTTCCAAGTCGTACTTCTTTGCAGCAGCATCATTCAGTGCACCAGAGACAATAGCTACAACTTGATAGGGGATATTTAGCTGCTCACAGAAGAAGTTATTTCATTAACATCAATACTTATTGCAGTCTAAACTTATGGGAGAAACATTAGAAGAACAATTTGGGATAACTGAATCAGCATAGACATGCTAAAGTCTTTTGGCAAAATACTCTTACTTCTATCCAGAGGTGCGGTTGTTACAAGTAACAGCTATTATCCAGAGACA
Source organism: Sesamum angolense (assembly GCA_034509725.1). NCBI lineage: Eukaryota > Viridiplantae > Streptophyta > Magnoliopsida > Lamiales > Pedaliaceae > Sesamum > Sesamum angolense. The sequence goes on from JACGWL010000753.1 coordinate 34,464, forward strand.
CAAATATATGAAAAGGACGCAAAAGGTACCAGCTTGTAGAAATCCTCAGAATTTTTCAGCATCTCTTCGTGCATCTCCCATGAATCATTTCCATTTGGACTGGTTATACAGAATTGTTCCACCTTTTCAAATTGATGAACACGGAAAATTCCCAGAGTATCTCGACCATGCGACCCGGCTTCTTTACGGAAGCACGATGAATATCCAGCATATCTGACAGAACTCAGAATGTCAATCAAATCTATAGATGAAAAAAGATACAAAGAGAAAACTGTTCTGTTGCTTAAACATAACAATTTGAAGCCAGAAGTAAACTACACCATTTTGAGCTTGGACATTTACATAGATCCCATACCTCAGAGGCAGTTGTGAAGGATGAATCCAATCATCTATATGATATGCACAAAGTGGTTGTTCAGCCGTTGCAATCAGATATTTGTCATCTCCCTCTCCAGTAACCTGTTAAAAACCACCAACTCAAGCACATTAGCAGCTCCCAGAAAGTCTAAATGATTATGCTTAAAGTAGAAATAAGTAGACCAATTGTGCATATAATCAAGAGTATTATTCCACGAAGAATCCAGATTTGCACAGGGCTGCTATGAGATTGCAGTAGAACTGGACTAACAGATTTTTTACTGGTCACCAATGGCAAGCAACTAAAGAACATATGTATGGACATCATGCGCTAGACAAACTTGTTGCATCAAAGTCCTATAGTAAACAATTTCGCTCTCAAACTTATCATCTAAAGCAATGCCGTTCTCCAAATTTTGAAATACTGTTGGAGACTATCCTCTATCATTACATGCTTACATACCTTCAATTGATCCCTCTTGGTACTAGTCATTTACTCAACTAAAAGAAAAAGCTCGAAGACAAAGCAATTCTTTTTGGGCTTAATAATTTGAAAGTGTGGGAAGAGAATCACAAGAATATCATGCAGTATATGATTTCTCAAAGATTACCACTTCATACTATCTACCCTTCTGAAAGACAAGCAGGAGTTCTGGCAAATCGTGCTACTCTAACAAGAAAGGATGGCATGATCAGTTTTGCAGCATTCCGTTTCAATTATACATTTCTCCATATTGACATGATTACTCACTTTATGTTACAGGAGGTAAGTTTTACCTCCCACCCCTGTAATTTTTTTCATAACTAGAGAATTCATGCATTTGTTTATGCTGTGCTTTGTTGATAGATCAGTTAGCAGTTCAATTCTGGAGTGGGAAAAATGAGCAGAACACAACTGCAAACAGCTAACAAACACAACTAATACCTCAACTAATGCAGGAAAATAGGCTGGTAAGGTTGATGTCTTGGTTCTACTAAAAAGAGATAGGATATTGTCTTTCTAACTATTTCTTCAGTGAGACACTTAAACAAAGTTCGTCTTTATGCACCACACAAGATCTTTGTACGTTCTTTTAGAAATCGTAGTTCCAAGCTACTGAACTAGAGAAAAAGTTACCTTATAAAGTTCTTCATCGAACTGAGCCAACTGAGCACATTTAGCCATAATATCTTTCCTCATGAAGAAAGGAGTTTGCAGCGCAGTAAAGCCCCTCTTCTCCAAAAAATCAAGACCAAAGTTGATTAAAGCTTGATTAAGTCGTACACCATCCCCTTTCAGATAGAAGCCTCTGCCTCCAGCTATATTTGCACCTAAAATTCAAACACGCTATATAAGAAGCAAGCTAGATACCACAACAAGAAAGTGTAGAAAATACAAAAGTAAAGACCAAGGAATGGGCCATCAGCTTTTCATTGCTGAAACAGCAGGAAAAATTTAGCATTCACATCAGATTGGAAGGGTCAAATAACAGGAAAGTGGGAAAAGGTCACAACTGGTAGCTGATACCCTAGGACTTGATTTGTGGTACTAATTTGTTTCTTCCTCTTCATCTTACAGTTAAACGAAATTTAAGTCCAGATACTAAATCCACTGCAGACAAAGAAAGCAATAGCAATGGAAAGCTCTGAGGCTCTCCTTAACACTCAGTTACTGAGATCCAACTTCTCTGAGCTCTCGCTTCACATGTACCCATGGATGGCTTCAGATTAGCTTAATAAGATCCCTGGCACTCTCTCCACAAGGATAACACTTAGAAATTTAACAACATCCCCACACTTTTCTAGACTGCCCTTACAAACCAAATATCCAATTAATCATGGATAACTATAGTATGACTTCAGAAAATGAAAAGGCAAAATCAAATATTTTTCCCGTAACTATAGGTCATTAGCACTTTTTGCTCCTCTAACTTACTCAATTTACATATTTAGTTCTTTATTGATGGATTTAGTCCGAACATCTAACATTTGGTCCTTTTTTGGCAAATTTAGTCTGTTGGTCCACTTCACATTGGAGTAAATCTCATTTTTTGGTACTATAACTATAGGCCGTTAGCACTAAGTTTGTCAACACAGAATTAGACTTGCCAGAAAAGTACCAAATGTAAGATGTTCACAACTAAATTCGTCAAAAAGAAAAGGACTAAATGTGTAAATGGAGTTAAGCCAAATGTGCTACCGACCTGTAACTACAAAAAATGCAATTTTGCAGAAAATGAAATGAAAAGCATTGAGCACCTTTCTTTGTATCTGCAATTCCAAGAAGCTCAACAAGCTCCACATGATTCTTCAGCTTTGGCGCAGTCCACTTCTCTCCCCACGACCGAATTATGGCATTGTTTGCCTATAAAACATCCCATTATTCATCGCATAAATCATTCATCAGGGAAGCATGGAAGTTATATAGAATGAAAAGCACCTCATACACACCTCATCGTTGCTGACAGGGACTGAATCATGCACAAGGTTTCCAATAACTCCCAGTCTAGCCTGCACTGCTGCAAGAGCCTCCTGCACCTCTGCCTCCTTCTTTACTGTCAGGTCCCTGTTTTCCTCTGTACTTGCAATCATACCACTAGCACTTTGTCCCGACTTCCAAAATAAAAATCCAGTCAACATCCAATGTATTAACAAGAGGAACCAACAAAATACAGTTGCCTTAAAATATAGATTCAGTACTCTCATTTCAACAGTTTCTGTGAAAAAAGAAACGATATTAAGTGTTTATGAAAGGAACAAGGAAGTCCCAAGCTACCTTGGCTTTAATATCAAATTATCAATATAGTATTACAATTTCTTTTACGAAAAAGAGACCCCCAAGCATTTCTGTCATTTTCTTTATTTTTCTAGGCAACTGGACAATATTATTATCTAGGATCATAATACATTCTATTTTCTTAAACATCCTATTTTTCTTTCCAAGAAGAAAGTTGGTTATAGAAGCATTATGGGAAACAAACAACCCCGAAGTAACTTAAGAACAAAATTGATTGCCAAAACAAGATATACTATATGAACACTCACAATTTTGAGGCGGGCAATCTCTTTGCTAATCTTGTTTCGATCTGTCCTCAAGCCATCCAACTCAAATTGGCCTACAACCGTATCACATCAAAGTTATATGTCTAATCATGACAGAAGACCAAACCTGGCACAATGCCAAAATAGAAAAGTAGTGATTTGCTAATTACGTTGCCGCCAAACTTTGTCCAGTTCAATGACCTCATCAATGAGATCAACATTGGCAAATCGACGGCGTTGCGACTCCCGAATTTTCTCGGGGTTGCCGCCCTTCTCTTCACGAAAAAGATTAATGTCCAACATACTTATCCCTCTCTCTTTTTAGCTCCTTTCGCCTGCAGTTTGTAGACATGAAACAAAACAAAATTGTCTAGAAATGAAAACAAAATGTAACAACTAAATAGAAACAACTAACACAGAGTTGGGAATCACATTCATATACATAAAACCATTGAAAATTACCAAATCAAAAAATCAAAATACAACAAAAGGAAATGCCTCAAGCAAAAGCAAAGCCAAGTGGGATTGACTGCGCAAACCCGTAACAAAAAGCCCATCAAATAAAGAACCCCATATACAGATACAACGCATTAAATCCAAATTAAGTGAACATATAAATGGTTGTTATGAAAATGCCATGAATCATAAAAAGCTCCCATAGATGCGAACTTAAGAGCCACCAGTAATGCAAAATAAAAAGAACAAGTGAGGAGAAGAGACGCTTACCCTAATCCAGAGAAGAGATGAGAGGAACTAGAATACGTTAAAGTGAAGTTGTCAGTTGACGATGATGAAGAACGCTGAGTAAGAGAACAAGAAGGCAGCGCGAGGGTTTTGAAAGCATAGACGGCAGGATTTTTAGTTTTCACTCTTACCCCTTGAGTTTCGGGTATATGCAATTTAGCCCAATAAAATTTAATGGTGCACGTTGTCAGCAGGTTGCCTTGTTGGATTCTCCATTTCTATATTTAAAAATTCACTATGACAAATATTAATGGCATACAGCAAAATCTTTATAAATTAATAACCTTTGAACCATGAAATTTTATTAATATAGAAAGATATTAATATATCGATAAATTAATATTTTATTAATTAAAAGAGAGACTTTTTAAATTCAACAATTTAGTACATATGTATTAAAAATATATGAATTCATATATGTTTTATTGATTATATTCATGCATCAACCAATTCTTTGTACGTAATTAATTAAATATATTCATGTATAATATTAAATCATTGTATACAATTAACTATTATATTCATGGACGCATGTATTAATTCATTGGAACTACTTAAATATACATATTTACATTAATTCGTTGCACTTAAAATAACTATTATAGCCAATTAAATATATTTATCATGATGAATGAAACATATACTATATAAAATCTCAATATAGAAAATAAATATTCACAACACCCAACCATGTCTTTTCATCTAAAAAGGCATCACAAAAACATCCATGAATAATCAAATGCGTAAAGCATTATGCGAGTATAAGAGAGACCATTCACATGCACTCAAAAAGATTTACAAGAGTGGGTTGATGAAAAATATAGTTTGAAAAGTTAGTCAAGATACAATATCAAACACTCTCAAACTATAATCGAAGTACCTTTCAGCCAACTTTGAGAAGAGTGGGGATATTAAGCGTCACAAATATTTATGAATTATTAATTTAGAGTTTTAATGGGCCTTAATATTTACAAGGGAATTTTTCAAAATATTATTCTTATCATCTTATCGAACTTGATGATTTTTTTTTTACAAAGCCCCAAGTCGGGACTGGAAGATTTTATTTTTAGAGAGTTTTATTAATTTATAAAGGTTTTATTGTACTCTATGTGAGTAATATTTTTAAAACAACTCAAAATAAAATGTTTTAAACTTTTTATTTATAATTTTTATGAATAAATAAAATACGTAAAAGCATACATACAATCATAATTTAATTGAAATATTAGATTTATAAAAATTATCATACAACATAATCTTTTACAACATATAAATATTACTTATCATACAACATGATATTTTTATAAATATGAAAAAGTTATTCAACAAAACTTTGAGTTACGAAGGAGAAAAGATTATAGCTTAGTAAAAAATTTCTCGAACACTATTTCTTTTTTTTTTTTTTTTATGTACAAACCTTCACGACCAACCATAGAACCTTTTCTAGAAGTTTATAAGTTAGTGTGGGAGGGGATTAACACATATTGCAGCTACACAGGTAGTGAAAAAAAAGTTGAAGTATGCCTAATTCACATTTGGAATCACATAGTTAGTAGGTGAAGTTGTCATAAAGTGAGATCAACTAAATTTATATTATAATTGCACAATTTAACATACTTACACTAGAATTGTTATAAGAATTTCCCTCTCCCTCAAGCTCAATGAGAGAATGGGGAGGGGTATTTATACTACTACGAAGTTACGTTATTTAAGATAGGTGAGAGTAACGTATTATTTCATCCTTCACCTACCCCTATTACATAGTTGTGATTCATCGGGTACTTCAGTAATATGCCTTATCATGTTGATTTGGTAAGTTTGACTTCAAACTTTTCTTTATGAGGATATTTTGGTTTTCTTGTTGGGGTGATTTTTTCCCTTACCAATGTGATTTATTTCCCCTGTCAATAGCCCCCCAATTCTTAAAATATCACTTAGGATATTTAGTAATTATTATTGAACCTTAGGCTCTCCTGCGGGCTTAGCTTGTCTTGAGGACTGTTAGGTTTATATCTATATATATTCTTAATGTAGTAATTGTCTTGTTAACTACTGTAAATTAATTTTCTCGCTTTCTTTTTACAAAAGATCTTAATGGCTAGGATGGGTACCTTTTTTTAAATATCTTCCTCTCTTGCATCCTATCGATTTGTCTCTCATGAGTCAACACACTTGGGGATTGTCTAGGTGTCCATCTATATTAGGTTGTGATATGCTATAAAAAACTGAGAGTGGGGGGTTGTTGGCAAAGGGGGAAGTGCTGCCGCTGGTCGTGCTTTTGGTCGAGGCCAGGTGCCTCCACCAGGTTCTGGTCGACGTTCGCATCAGCTACACTCTCCAGGTCGAGGTGTGTCACCTTGGCCTAGATTTGGTCGAGGCATGTTGCCTCGATCTTAGGTTGGTCAAAGCGATCCTACTTGATCGAGGCAATCAGCCTTGATCAGGTGTTGGTCGAGGTTTCCTCGCTCAGTTCTACCTATTGAGGCGATCGGCCTCAATCGGGGTCTTGATTCTGAAGTTGTCTCTCGTTCAATTTTTCCCTTTTGTCCCGTCGGGGTTTTCTCTCTTCCACCCCCACCCCAGTGGTTTCAGGAGACAGAACATGAAGAGAGATAAAGTTAAGGGCATACCCACTTATAAAAAATTCACCATCTTTGTTACCCGTCCTGGATATGAGCCCAAAGATATTGGCAGTACCACTTCACCCAAAGGCTTTACTATGTCTCCACTAAAGTTTGTCAGTAGTGTGTTAACCTGAGATAGTTGGGCATTGCAGATTCCCATTTGTGATAACGCTTTGTAGAATATGATGTTTGCTAAGCTGCCGCTATCCACCAAGACCTTCTTGACCCAAATTTTTGATATCGTGGCAAAAATTACTACCGCGTCGTTATTGGCGAGGATATCGCTTCCCAAATCTTGGGAACTAAGAGCTATTTCATGCCTTTCTTTTACTTCATTGTACATCATCACTTCTGGACCGGTCAAGTATTTGTGATGTTTTTGACAACCCTGAGTGCGACTTTCCTTGCCAGAGTCGAGTCTCCTCCTGTAGGCCCACCAAATATGACCTCAATTATTCTAGTGGTTAGGAGGTTGTCATGGTTTGACCTATTCTGTCTTATTTCTTTCTGTGTCTTTTGAGCTCTCTTCTTGAGGTGGATTATTATGATCTGCGTATTCCTTCAGATATCCATATTGGTCAATTTCTCTACTTCATTTTTCAAATGGAAACAATCTTCTATACTATGACCACAATCCTTATGAAAAAGGCAATACTTGTCTAACTTCATCCTTTTAGGATTTTCCCTCATGATTCCCTATTGCTTTGCACCGTGAGGATCTTAGCGTGGGGCACATTCAGAGGGGTGTATCAAGCCATGTCGGAGATGGTACGCGCTTTCAATCTCTTTAGTTATTCTCACATTTTTTGTGTTTTGAGTGGTTTTTTCGACTGCCTTCCTCTTAGAAAGGGTTGTGGTCTTTATCTCTAAGGTTTTCTCAATTCAAAAATATTTTTTTGCCCGTACTAGAAGTTCATCTAGCATGGTTGGGGGTTTCCAACTAAAGATTCCTAAAACATTTCCCTTCACAAATTCTATTAGATAATGCTCACTAAGAGCTCCAGGTTGATGTGGGGGACTTCCTGTACGGCCTCAGAGAATCTTTGCACGTCCTCTTGTAGGTTAACCTACTCTTGCTGAACTACGATGAATAATATGATGTGATTTTTAGATACCTCTTGTTGATTGCAAAGTAGTGTAAAAAGCGTCTTGAGTACTATTCAAAGCTGTGTATTGTCCCAACGGGCAACTGGGTGAACCAAGTCATAGTTTTTTCGGCTAGGGTAATTTGGAAAATCTTACGGTATGCTGCATTGCTTATGTGTAGCAAATTTGCCTTTGCTAGGAATCAATCTAAGTGGTCATGCGGATCTTTGCTCCCGTCATACTCATTGATACTTGGAATCTTGATTCCAAGTTGGATGGCTTCTGCCAAAATGTGAGGAGCGGAGGGACTACGCCTGGGAGGGCCATGGCTAAGGGAAAACTAGGAGGTTTTGGGACCTCTCAAGGCTAGGTTGTCCAGCGGCCACGTGGTCCTTTTTTGAGGTTCGTGCTTAGTTAGTGGTGCTTCTCGTGGAGGCGGAGAGAGCAATCCACATTCCGATAGGGAAAGTCTTCTTTCCACTTCCTCCTTGAGGTGACACCTTCTTATTGGTCCTCTTGCCTCCCATTCTCAAGTGACCAAGTTTACTCCAAACAACTGCGAGGATAGCAAGGGGCTCGTGGTGAGGCTGCATGCTATAAGATTATTGGGTGACTGCTCTTGATGTTGCTTATGTTGAGGCATCTTAGATCATCTATCGTAGGGCCTCGTGAGTGAGCTAGAAGATAGGGGGAGGGGGAGTTGGCTCCTGCTGTTCCTACTCTTCCAATCCTTGGTTGTCCTTACCCCCCGTGGGGTTGGGGTGCGTGCTTGGAGATTCCTTCAAGCTCACTTAAACCCCTGTTCTCATTATGTACTCTTGACTTAGTATTCATCCTTGAATATTAAATCACTCGTTCCCACAAACGGTGCCAAGTTGATATCGCTCAAAAGCAAGATCGACTAAATTTCTATAATAAGGGTGTGATTCAACACACTTACACTAGAGTTGTTGTAAGAATTTCCGTCTCCCTCAATGAGGGAATGGAGAGAGGTATTTATACTACTACGAAGTTACATTATTTACACTAGAGTTTACGTTATCAAACAAAGCTACACTTTAGTAAGGCAATGGATAGGGTTTGCATTGAGAGCTTGTTTGTAAGGTGAAGTATGGGTACTGTGAAAACGGACAACCAAATGACTTAGCCATAAACGCTGCCATTTCACTGCCAACGTTGTGTTTGGTACTCGTTTAGGCTATTGTTATGGTCTGTGCTATTTGAACTATTTGAAGGAACACCATGACACATTCACCTGGCTAATTAACAAACCCAGTGTTGTTGGATCCCTAGGCTGAAACAACTCCTTGTCTACGACGCTCTATGGGACGAGCTAGGAAGGATAACATGATGTTAAACCGTGCTGAAAATATTTTTTTGTTAATAACTTTCAAAAATGCAATTATAAGTAAAGAAGATACAGTTTTCTACTATACTTCTTTCTTTCCTTCTTAAGTTTGTAACGTTTTGGCTATTGCAGGAAAAACCATTTGCTTGGATTTATCATTGGGACATAAAGCTTACTCGGATGATTTGAAATTAATTTTCGGTGAAACCGTTCATGAGCCCAATCATTCCAGTGATGACAAACTCTGTGCTGAAAGAATTCCTAGGCATGATGAAACTATTGGACGATGTCGTTTGACGAAAATGCAACCTCATCCGGGGATTCAGATGTTAACTCTGTCGTTTAGATCACTTACTACTGCCTCCAACCAAATGTCTACGTCCACTCTATATTTTCCGTCCGTCTATGTTAAGTCCAAGTTGTCTTATCGTTGGTTGGTATCTTTTTGTCAAATAAAGACCCTACTTTTGCCGTGCTACAATGTTGTTTTATTATTATTATTTAGGTAATTGTTCCTTGTAACTAAGTATTGTAATGAAAAACACAAATTACTCTATAATTTGTGGTATTTTGTTTGAATCTATTGCATCGTTTTCTTTTCTCAACATCCTAATCTTACAATTCTACTTTCATTTATTGTCCTTACATAAGTTTAAAGTGTATGAAATCTTATTATTATACCCAAATACAAAATATGGCAAGCTGAGGTTTAATAATTCTACTATTTTTCACTTCAATTATAAATAACAATCACATAACATCATGTAATTAACAACACGCTATATGAAAAATTGCTACGCTACGAGTAATACTTAAGTTCATGTAAATGTGCGAGGAACCTATGGCGAACTCACACAACTTATTTATATTACAAATTTTGTTACCAAAAACAATTTTATCCTTGTCTGTTTAATAGGCGTTGTCCGGATCATGTTCTCAGACAATGTATCTTTTAACGGACAAATATGTTTCTCATCAACTTTAGATTATTGTAAACCCTATTCTACGTATATGTCAAACTCCCTTTCATCGCCAAACCCTATTCTCTTCCATGCAATTACTGAGATTTCGACTGCTCTATTCATCCCAAAGAAGGTTGGTGGGTGCATTTACAACTAATTTTGTCATACATGTCATTAAATACATTTGAGAAGTGCGATGATAAGTTTGCCATTTTCATATCTCAATGAAGAAAACTATACGGTAACATTAACAGATTGAGTAATGGTGATAACATTAATTAGTTTAATTATTTTCTGGGTATAATCTTATTTTATAAATAAAATACAGGCGTAAATATAAATAATACATTTTTTGTACATATTAATAAGATGCTGTATCTTATTTTTAAAATAACCTGAATACAAATTCTATCTTGTTTGAAAATTAAAATACAAATCAATCGTAATAAAAAATATGTATTTGAAGGTAAAATGGACAATAATCTCTATCTAATCCTCTGATTTGACAATCGTAATCACGAATCAAATGCTATACTTTGTTGTGCTTCGACGAATAACTTGATTTCCTTAAGCACTTTGAATATTTTTGAACTCAAAGAACTTTGTAGAGAGAATCGATTTTGCCCTTCTTTTCTAACTTTCTTTGATCTTTATATGTGTGTTTTGAATGAGTTTTGGGGATTCATTCATATATAGTGGTGGCCTAAAGATGTAGAGTTTGTGATGTACTGAAGCGTATGTTTGGTTTGTTTTTATGATTCGGGTTACCTTTTAATGATCTCATTTTGTAGTTTCAGTTTAGTAAAGAGTTAACACATGGCACTCAAAAAACATAAATAGAACGAAATTATGAACGTTGGGTTGAGTAATTGAAGATCTAATGGAGACATTAATATAAGTTTGATTAATTAGTAGTCTGTTTTAAAATTTTTAATATTTAATATTTAATTTTATAACAAGATGAGATATATCATATAATTATATCTTGTATCGATTGCAATTGGAACAATCATAGTGTCATTCTTTTTTTTTTTTTTCTAATAGTGACACTATTTAAGATTTATATCTAAAATTTGAATTTGGCTAGAAGCTGAGTAGTAATCTTTTTCCCAAGAAGAGGTATTCACCATCTTAAATTGTAACTTATTCACAACTTGAATCAGGATCGTCTTGATTGACATATAGAGGCCATATAATATTATAATAGATATCTACCGCGAACTATTCAGACAACAATAATTAACGAATTACAATAATAAGAAATGTATAGAAAGAAGTGAGAAATATTAGATTTATTTTACCTCTATAGAAATTAAATAAAAGAGAAAATGTTAACCATATATTACTTGAAATATAATTTATCACAATTTACAGATATAGAACAGAGTAATATCTAAAAAAGATAATTGATTAATTTGTAGAAAAGAGTTAATCATTTATAATTACACATAGCTATTCAAGGCAAGGTTGTAGCTCGTGAATGAAGAAATTGTTACACTATCATCTGAAGGATATGAAATATTATGATGTAATTTTAATTCTCTGTGATTAATATACTTGAATCGAGCTCAATTGAACAGTTATACATTCGAATAAAAAATTTAATTCAATTTATTTATCTGAACTTTTGGTATTTAATGATTTATATATATATTTATTAAGTACAATAAGTAGATATTTTTATCAAAAAAATCATTCAAGCTAGATTAACAAAAGAATCTGTAGTAGGTTTTATACTTCTGTTGTCACAAAATATAACGAAAATCAACGCAGTAGATATTCCTAGCATTTAGATATAATACTGTCATTTCGTGAATGTTAAAAAATAATTTTATAAAATAAAAAATTATTATAAATTATTATATCATTATACATGTGTTGCCTCTCTGAATGTGGTCGATCCCAATATAGACATAGTGGTGATAGTATCAACATAGCCCGCACTATAAATCATGCAACGAAAAGTTATACGTTAACTTCATAATATTAACTCTTAAAGAAATCCTAAGAAAACAGGTGAGTTCTGATTTATTTTAGGAGCAAACTCAGTCCTTGTGGATCGCGTTAACCATAATTAAATTGAGCAATATGACAAAAAAAGTGGGCAAATCCGCTCTTCCATCCAAAAGAGGTCTCATACATCAGGGACTAATATCCAAAAACTATCATCTACATTGGAACAGACGCAAAGATTAGCTCACAGTGTGTTTTAGCAAACTCAAACCTCAATGGGACATAGACACTCATAATCCTAGGAAGTCCGTAACATGATCAAGCAGAAACTGACCTCAATTATGGCCTTGTAGGTAGGATGAATAGAGCAGTCGAACTACATTTGACATGAACAGTAGTGTGAGATCTGGTCAAAGGTGAAAAGACAACATTAATAGGCGAGTCGTCTCGTGTGGATTGCACACTGCGAAGTACAGGTATGTTTTATCCCTTTATTGAAAACTCTAACAATCGCCGAGAGATAATTATATGAGAGTGAGACGGAATGAGTACTACTGGGTTTAAAATTATATCTCACAAGATTGATATGAGAACATGAGATTTGTGGTGTGCAATTAGAGCCATACTATTGCTGATGTAACGTGAAGATAATGATTCGTGTGTGGTTGGATTTCACACTACAGAGGGCCAAGGTTAACAGCAGGACTAAGGATAATATTTCTCTTTAGCTCTTCGAATCGATTTAGAACTAAATGAGTTCTATGTAATTAATCAAATATTGTTGTCAGTTGAATTCTGCACATAGTTTTCCATCAAGCAGTTATCACTATATTTTAGTGCCACTATATCTATAAGTTTATAAAATTTACTGTACCGGCGTTGTAGTTTTAACTCAATTCGGTTATAGCTATAAAGACACGTGAGCGTGTCTGGAATGAGATGATCTATTATGTGATTGTTTAATAAAGTTCGGAATGTGTTCACAGCAGTCTTAGTAGACACTTCTAGGATTAACCTCACTAGCTTCCATATCTTTAATATTTTTGGAACGAGAGGGGACTAGAATATAGCACAATCTATTCATCAATTAAAACTTAGTGTACCGTGACTAGGCTAAGATATAATGAAGTTTATGATTCATTCCGGTAGAAAGAAATTTAGAGAATGTAATGAAAAAAAAGAAAACAAAAAATACAATCTCAAACTTAAATAAGAAATCATGGGAGAACTTTGGTGTTTGAATTTTACAAACAGGATATTTGTGTAATATCTCGGAAAAGTTATATCACATACAATAGCCTCAATATAGTTTGCTTATGTCAGTGATGAAAATCTGATGCAAACCAGCTATAATAAAGTAATAATAAAGAACAACAAACTTGCAGAACACAGCACAACAGAAAAAAATAAAGAGATAATATAATAAGACAAAAGGAACGAAGAAGCAAAACCGATACGAATATATTTACTTAGTATTTATTTTCACTTATGCATTGCACTGACGGAAAAAGTACTTGAACGACGTGGAACTGTTAGACTGTCACTAATGGAGCGGCAGAAAGCGAACTGAGAATCATAAGACAAGAGTAAGGCCACACTCAATACTAGAAGGCAAACAAGTCATGAGGTGTGTAAACGTTATAGGTAATATTGTGCACGATGTGAGCAACTACGCCTACAAGAAATTATGTGAAGTCCTACTGGTGGCCACACGTCCAGCAGAGCATTTATACATTATAAGAGAGCGAAACAAACAGTTTGTGCCATATATCGTGTGTCACAATTATCATATATGTGGTCAAGCATAAGACGAGTGTTGTATTTTTTCAGAATACCGATATAATGGAATTGCATATCCAGATGTACGTAGTAAGTTGCTTTTTTATATTGTGCTCACAAAATAGACTAAATTAATAAGATAACCAAGCAAGAAAAGTGTTGTGTTATACTGACATGTAACAATAGCAATAGAGCGTTAATCATAATCCATAAAAGTGTTATTCACGAAAGCTAAAGAAAGAAGATATGAGCGTTAATAAAAAATGTAGTAGGTTAATATCTATGCTTATGGTACTTAGGAGATCTGCATGTAGTTGTACTATGTTGATTAAGCTCAAAAATATTTTAAGAGACGGTAATATACGATATCATCTTATCAGAATGGATATTTACGCAAGTCGAATGCGTGCGCACTAATCATTTACATCCGTAGCTAGTCAACTTTATTAGGCACAAATTGCGTCTCGTTAGCACAGATATGTAGAGATGGTGTAATAGTTTCATGGCCTAAGGATCCAAGCAAACAACAAGACTGCGAGGATCTAGTTGTGCATATAACTTAATATCTATATTCGCATGGGTTAGAGTGAGAATTTTAGATGAACAATGGTGTTCATTTAACTTTGGATTCAAAATTTATTGACACAGACAAAAACAATCATGACTTTTCTTGTAGCAATTGACCGCAGTAGTCACAGATCAAAACTATACAAGCTCACCTTAGAGGTTGGCGACACCGTGGAAAAAGAGAATGAGTTTGAAATTTAATTGGTTTCGACCCCCTGAGTGGACTATGATAAATAAATATATGGTCTAAATCATAATTGGTTGTCCGTCGTTTCTAGCAGAGATACCCTTATTAATTTCAACAATATACAAGAACAAAATCACTTTATACCTATCGATAGTCAAAATGCCCACTTCAACATACCAACCCTTGCTGGTCAACCGTTCTGACTAAAGCAAGTGTAAGCTGTTGTTTTGAATATCCAATATTCTTGTAATTCATCAGCATTTGTCAATATAGATGGATGATAGATATACTACGTAGTATATTAAGATATGAATCTCTTCTCAAAAAGATCCCCTCTCCCAGCAATAATAACCTAAAAATTAGAGAGAGACAAAAAAATCAAACAACAACACTAAAAATCGTGAAATTATGTGTCGCTAATATCAAACATATTGAACTGAACGTCTATTTGACAGACACCCTGTATCATAAACACTTATCAAGCAGGGTTGAAAATGATAGCCATTTGCTGAATGAATACACTCCTAGCCGAGATATGACGTATGTCTAAGCTTATGAAATCGAAAAGACGTGACTAAACAGACAATTAAGCTATGATTTTACTTAGGTTATGTTTTGATTCATTTAGAATATAGTAGTTTTATTTCATAAAACCTAGTAGATATTTATATCTTAAGAGATATACTTTGAATATGAAAGATATGTATTTAAATAAGCGGAAAGAGGATGTTAATGGTGAGTTACTAATATAGTTAACACTATCAAGGAGAGGAAATACGGCACATTTACACACACAATAGAAATACAACGTCAACCCCAAAAAAGCAAGAAAAGAGGCCTAACGGGTCACCGAACTAAAGCGAGTTGGTACAAGACTACTCATATTGTTAGCTTTATAGAGACAGAGCAATGCGCTCTCTCTCACTGTATTATCTCTAAGCTCATCAAGCGTAAAAACATAACGAAGTGGAATTCTATAGATTCTGCTCAATAAAATATAAGTACAGGGCGATTTTCGAGACTAAGTTAACGGCCACTCGTAAGGGGTCGGGCAAGTGAAGGGTGGTGGGTATATGCAATTTAGCAGCTGACTTCTCATTCAACGAAGCACAGTCTCGGGGTTCTTTATAGTGACTTCTTTTACACTACAGGGTTTTTATCTTCATTGATAATTTTCCGCTTGGTGCTTAGTCACATGTAATTCACTTAGTAATAAAAATGTAGATTAGTACTAACTAAATAAGGACTACGTAAATGAAATTAGGAGAACTTGGTGAAAGTTATAACTTCTAAGGAGGAGTGGTAATGGTAGAGGATACGATCTTACTCTAGTGTAAATCAGCATAAAATATAAGTACTTTAAGTATGCTATTTCAATTTCAATTAACTCAATAAGGATTTAAACAAACATGAGAGTAGAAAGTAATTTATTTTATCTAATCAACAGTCTAGAGCACTGACATACAGATTCTTCTTATGAATAAGATGGTGACTCTCTAGGACCATTGAGATTAGAGACAGCTCTGAAGCGGGTAATTCTTTGGAATGTCTACTAAAACCTCCGATTAGGATTTTGGTGTACTGGTGTAGTCGCCATAGAACTGCTCCGCACCGTATTGAGCTATTTATATGATACTCTTAGTCCTCTTTCTTCTACTACGTCGTTAGTATTTTACGCGTGTTCTATCATATAAATGCAATTTGTTTTTCCAAGCTTGTGATAATAACATATAGTTATTAAACAAGAAGTAAAATATACAAATCAATAGATTGTATTAAAAAAATAAGATAAAAAATAATATTATTGTTAAGTAATTCGAAAGGTTAATAAATTAGTTATTTTATTAGTTGAAGGGCATTTTTACTTCATAAAAGAAATCAAATTGCGACGAGTATACTAATTAACCTACAAATTTGGAGAATAAAGAAGCCTATTATTTTGTTATAGTAGTATGAATATATGAGAAATTTGGAATTATCCTAGCAAAAGGACTTAATACATATATCAACACCAACATAATAAACATTGGCTACATATTGTCGAAACAAAGCAATTTGTTTTTTCCTAAAATTTAGACGAACCAACTCGATGAATACGATAATCTATCAATACTGAACTTAGTAAATAGTCGCCAACATTCGTTGACTGTATTTTCAGATACTTTTACTGAATCATCAATCTGATTAATTTATCACAAGACGTTTTGTAAAGAAGACGGGCACTATGTTATGCTATTTTTATTCTAATGAGGTTAGTTTGATTTCATTTATCAATATATCCACAAATCTAATATAATTTAATTTAGATTTTGTTTAGATTCTATAATGCTCCAAAGCCTCCCAATGTAATCGCTTTTATAGTCTAATCTGTCAGTTAGGACGTTTCACATGCATAGTATCATATTTTTTCTTTCTTTGAGTACAAGTTTAACATATTAATAAGAAAAGTCCCCATCTTATATATTTATACAATACTTCCCTAAGAGCTCTTTATGTAACAGCAACACCAAATACTTAGTTCTCTAACAAAAGAAAAAACATAGGTACATTAACGTAACAAATTCGATATAGAAAGAGAAACAAATAGACTGAATTTCGCCATCACGGCAATCTTTATTAATGATTGTAAACACTCGCAAAAGACACAAAGCTAGTAAGAATGCATTTTTATACATTACAATAGTCAGGCACCAAAAACTATTCTCGAATATAGAAAAAACTCAAAGATATAAATTACTATATGAACCACAAAATTCACTCATACTCTCATACCACATCGCTACATCGGGCAGAACGAGAACAATTCAATTCGAATAATCAAAAAGTGGATGTTAGCAAAACTATATTTTCTAGACTATAGGTCGAAAATCAGCACAGATAAGATAGCGCGTCACAATTGTATTACTGACACGTAAGCTTCTGATAGGGAACACCTCCTTCTGGAAATTGTGCCACCATATAATATTACAGAAAAAAAAAAAAAATCATTTATTGATATTATTAGAGGGACGCACAGATCTATTTTAGTCTCACTTTTGTCCTACAAGAATCAAGATGAAATAAGTGCACAGTCTCATTTTATCAAGAGAAAATCTACTTCTAGCCTCTCAGGAACAAAAATGCTCATACGAGACAAAAATTCTTTCGTTCGAATTTTTTAGGTAAAAAAGAAGATGACATTCTTGATTATTTAGCCCTTAGTCGAATTATATATACTGTTCCTTGTAATCTCAAAGATTCGCCCATTCTCTAATAGAATTCTGATTCATTCTCAAAGAGGTGAATAAATAGATTCATCATTCCACCATTTTCTCTCATCTAATCAGAACAAGACTTGAAACAAAGTCAATTTGATTGGGGGAATTAGGCCAAAAATAAAGAGTGTCAATCAAACTATTTGTACATACATCTTTTCAAGAACTCACACTTGAAACCAATCCTTTAAACAAAAACCTAAAAGGCCTAGCTGGATTCCAGTCTTCCACATATATCTTTCCAAGAACTAATTGATTCCATGGAATTTGGGAGCCCTTTTCACCATTTCTTGAAATTGCAATAACTAGTTGAAGATGATAACAAAGAGGCTTTAGCCCTTTAGCAAGAAAGAAAAGACAATGAAGAGGACATTATGATAGCTTTAAGGATATACATACACTTCACAATCACACCTAAATCATTTGATTTTTTTCACACCAACTTTCAACTCCCAAACAAGACCTAAGTGGGATTTTCATGTACATGTGTCACCCCCCATTACTTGTCCATCATTGCACAATCCAAGACACCAATTACCTCCCTTCACCAATCTCACATCCATCATTCACTATCACCATTTCCCAATCCCCACTTAGTAGTGTGTAACTAACATTTGTATGTAATACAAAATTTCATTTCAAGTACAATCATATCTCACCTCAATCATTTCTCAAGTAATTACAAATATTTTCCAAATTCATCCATCTTTTTTGAATTTAGTAAAAAATATTTTGCTCAACTTATTTAATTTTTTTTTTATAAATTCGAAAAATATTCATTAGATATTGATCTTAAATGCATTCTTGGTCTCATAATTTAGGTCATTTGGCACTTTCATCATGTAACTCTTCAGGATAGCATTTTGATTCTACATGTTTTTAATTTTCGTGATCTTAGTCCTTTTTTTGTTGGAGTTCAACGCCGTTGACGAGAAGAGTGAACTCTAAGGGGAAAAAATGACTAAAATGGGGGAAAACTAGAAAGATGTAGGACCAAAATGCTATCCTAGAAATTTAGAAGGACAAAAGTACTGACAAAAATGAACTAATAGAAATAGTAACCCCACTTTTAAAAAGTTATGTGAGATGTACATGTGTTTTTTTGACGAGAAGGGTGAACTCCGGAAAAAAAAAAAAGGATTGAAGTCATAAAATTAAAAAGATGCAGGACCAAAATACTATCCTAAAAAGTTAAAAAAACAAAAACGCTAAATGACCTAAATTATGGGACCAAAAATACATATAAACCAAGTTCTTGAAGTATTTAAATAGTAAGATGGTGGGACTAATAATATGTTAGGAATAATAGTTCTACAATTAATGAAAGAGCTTGTTAGGAATTTCTTACTTGTTCTTAGAAGAGTTTATTAACTCCTATCGATTATTTTTTAATCTTATAAGCTCTTTTATTATAAAATTTACTAAAGAATTTGTAGCATTATATAAACTCTCAAAAACTTGCTATAAGATGTTTGAAAAAGTTTTTATAAGCTCACACAAATACCCTATACGAGTGATTTTGTAGCAAGCTAAGTTCAATTTTATTGCAAGAAATATGGCATTTTATCATGAATAATTATGATGGCCAAAAGATTAAAAATTATAGTGAATCTTAATTTACCTCAGCTTCACGACTCCTATTGGCCTTTGCTTCAAGATACAAGACCAAATAATTACAGCTAGAAATCATAGCAAATGCTTTGATCATAATTAAAAATTATGTCAAAAATTATTTGTTAGAACTGAAATCATAACAGTTATTGATTAATTATCGATAAAATTTAAATTATTGCATAACGGTAGATATATTATTGCAATTAATAATATTAATTTCTCCGACTCTAATTTTAGATAGTATTCATTTATAATGTAAGAAATATTTTTTTCCCCCTTATAGCATGAATAAATTCATGATGAAATGCATATAGACTTCGAGAAGTTCATATTTTATAAGATTAAATTTCTAAATTATGGTATTTAAAAATGGAATACATAGAGAGGGAAAGTGACAAACGCATAATAAAACGCACTAAAGGATTTTACGACATCAATCTCTTTCCATTACAACACTTTTTTGGATAAACCCTAATTTTTGATGAAAAGTCAGAGTACGTAGATTGCAACTTTAGATTGTCTGTGGACAAGAACCAAAGTGGCCTTTTTGTGGTTGGTTTTATGTTAAAGGTCATGAGGCCACTTAGATAGGTCGCCAACCAAAGAGGGCCCTGTCTGTTTGTTCGTTATTTATTTATTTATTTTGTCTATTTTAACCTTTATTATTATTTTTTAATTAAGGAAGCAGATGGGAAAATAAAATAAAAAATTATTATTTTTGTTGAGTAAGTGTTTTTGGGAGTCTCATGAACTCAATTTGACTTGAACTCAATTCCAAATAAGGTAATATGGTTTAGTGATCAGCGATCATAAAATGTAGTTTCAAAATAAAAAAGAAAATTTTAAATTTTTAAAGGGCTTATTACGCTTTTACATTCTATGAAAATGTGATATTACACTTTCTTCAAAAGAAATTTTAAAATTATACTTACACCTCCTTCGAAAATTTACTATTTACACCCACTACAAGAAATATAATATTTAACCATAGTTAATAATAAATATACATAGCAAATATTCATTCATCACGATCACACAATGATTGTTGGCCGTGATTTTTGCGAGGGTGGCTAATACGTTTGTCATAGCTAAAAGTCATGATATATTTTTGTTATGAATTTTAGCTGTGGCATTTTCATAGTGAAAAAATAATTTTTAGTATTAGTCTTTATTTAACCGGAGTTAATATTAATTATTTACCATAATTTTAGCCATAGATACTAATATTGTAGCCAATAGTATATTTTTTTCTAGTGACCTAACCCTTTTGTTAGGGTTTGGACGAAAAATGCTAACATTAGCAAAAAAAAGTTTATAAATTTTTAAGTTTACCCTTCATTTATAATATATTCTCATGTAATTTTACTTGTAAGGAAAATATTGTAATGATGTTAACCTCACTCTATATATATATATATATATTATATATATATACATATATATATTGGGCAAAAACCTTTTTTGTCCCATTAAAAAGGGTCAGTTTCATTTTTGGTACCATAATTTTTGGGAGTTCGGCTTTTGATACCATTAAACCTGAAAATTAAGCTTTTTTGGTCCCGACTTAACGGCTGACAACACATGGACCTTAACGACCGTTAAACGTGACTTTGACTCATGTTTAATGGTACCAAAAAACAAACAAAAAACGTACTTTTCTAGTACCATTAAAAGAAAAAAAAATATTTTGATCAATTTTAACATAAATATAGAATTTTTGTTTATTTTTTTCAAAATTAAAAATATTAGAAAAATTTATTTTAATATATATAATAAAATAGCTCTAAAATATAATTATTTGTATTTCAGATACTTTTTAAGATCTTTTTTTTACTATTTTTGAAATTAAATTATTATTTGGTCTAAAAATATATTAATATTTGAGCACAAACTACAAAAAGTAAAATTTATTTTTTGAGTGAAAGTATTAGATAAATTTTCTTTTTATTAAATAATAAATTAATTTTTAAATTAAAATTATTTACACTCGAGATATATCATAGCAACTATTATTTTTTTTTAAAATTTGACCATAAATTATAAGTGATGCGTGTTGGCCCAAATCCAACATCTAAGTCCAAGACTGTTGGACCGTGCTAAAATCGCACGCATCAAGTTAAAAATTAAAAAAATAAAGAAAATTTTATTTTAATATAACTAATGAAATAGTTTATAATTTAAATTATATTTATTTCAGATAAATTCTAGCATATTTTAGTTATTTTTAAAATTAAATTATTATTTTAAAAATATTTTAATAAACTTTGACCCAAAAAGTAATACATAAATTTTAATTTTATTTTTTCAATTTATCTCGAATGTAAATAATTAATTTAAAAATTAATTATTATTTAATAAAATAAAATTTATCTAATACTTTCACTCAAAAAATAAATTTTACTTTTTATAGTTTATGCTCAAATATTAATATATTTTTACATCAAATACTAATTTAATTTTAAAAATAATAAAAAAGATCTTAAAAAGTATCTGACGTACAAATAATTATAATTTTAGAGCTATTTTATTATATATATTAAAATAAAAATTTTCTAATATTTTTATTTCTGAAAAAAATAAAAAAAGTTCTTATAATTTGTGTTAAAGTTGATCAAAATATTTTTTTTTCGTTTAATGGTACCAAAAAAGCACGTTTTTTTTATTTTGGTACCATTAAACATGAGTCAAAGTCACGTTTAATGGCCGTTAAGCTCATGTGCCGTCAGCCGTTAAGTCGGGACCAAAAAAGCTTATTTTCGAGTTTAATGGTACCAAAAGCCGAACTCCCAAGAATTGTGGTACCAAAAACGAAACTGACTCTTTTTAATGGGACCAAAAAAGAATTTTGCCCTATATATAAATTATATTTATCCTTTATAAGAAAAAAATTATACAAAAAAATATTAAATGAGGAACAAAATTTAAAATTTATGTAATTTTTTTGTTAGCATTAACATTTTTTGTCCAAACCCTAACAGGGTAGACCTCATGCTTAGAGAGAACAACTTGGACGCAACATGGAAGTCTATGTTGACAACATGCTAGTCAAAAGCCAACAAGTTGATAATCAAATTGTCAGAACAAGTGACCACAAAGCTAATTTGATTGATGATTTTGTAACTTATTTAGCAATCTAGTAATGTAATATTAAATATGATGAATCTAGTATTCATCTTTGACCATATATGTTTGTTGTACTTACTAATTACGTTGAATGTTATTACGTTTCAACAAAATACCCACAAATCAATAGAACACTTATGTAGTTGAATTGCGCATTAGATGCAAGCTATGAAATCAACTCCTAAGGCTTGTGTCTGAAATGCTCCAAGTCAGGGATCTCGTGACAGGGCATTGAGAGTCCTATAGAGGCTTGCACTAAAGTTGCATATATTGGATGAATGATGTATTTCATCAACAACATACATAAGTTGTCTATGCAACTTTGGTGGGTGGTTGACAGGTTTTCAAGTCGATTAAATTGACTCGCGAGGAATCGTCATATGAAAGCCTTTAAGGCTTGATCGGTATGATTGGTATTGCCTGGCCCGGATAGTACATGATTTGTCCTCGGACTTGAGGAAGAAGATTGTGTCTTTGATGTGGTCATTATAAGCTTTGTCCATTGCAGTCAAAATATGTAGTGAAGATTGTGGGTTCTAAGAAATGATTCTTCACTTGTTAGTATATGACAATCGGGTCTCCTATGTGCTCTAAAATTGTTTCTAAAATTGTTTAAACTCTTTGAGTCTGTGGCCACAAACATTGATCGAAGAGGGAATGGTTCCCTATATCAATCAATGGAGTACACACATTGCGAATATTATGCATAGCTGTCTAGTCAAGAGTGGGAATGAATGTCCAATTACATGTCCTAGACTAAGACATCGAGGCGGTTTGATGGAAGGACTGTACTTGTATGAAACTTGAAAGCCTAAATGTTCAAGCCAACAGTCACCCAATCTTTAGTTTAATGGACCGTTGCTAGACGACCATCCATGATGATGGACGTTTTTTTTTTTATTGATTAATCAAAATTAATTAATTAAGTTAGATTTAATTAATCAATTATTTTGGTCATAAGCCCACCTGAAGAGTTGCACACAAATCACTATGGAAGTGGTGATATTAATTTGAATTAATTATAAAAGATATGAATTAATTGAATGAATTGAATTAATTTAATTTGATTTAATTAAACCATGAAGAATATAATTGATTGGTTCACTTATTTGAGATAATCCATTTTGATGGATGATCCAAGATTTAATTAATTAAATTAATTCAGTCTGGCTTGGCCTTTTAAATTAATTGAATTAATTTAATTAGGTTTGAATTGATTAATTGATTGGACTAATTAATTAAGTGATTGGAGTTCAATATATTTATTTAGATTAAATAAATTATTGTACTATTGGGTTTAATACTAATTGAAATATCGAATGGACTATGATTGAATTGAATTTAATTCATTGGATAAATTAAAACAAGTCCAACCCACTTAACTCTCCACAAAGTAATCCTCAAGACACTCATGGCTACACTGATTCTCTCAAAAGATACATTGGTTAATTCCCTCACATACCCCATACTCTTATGTATTTTTCTTGGATTAGATTCAAATGAAAAACAAAAGAAGTTCGGAAACATTGATCTCATGGTGTTATATGAATTTTCTTCTACAATTTATTTTCTACCTAATAGTGGATCTAGATTTCTTTCCACGATGTAGAGTGGACATTAGTTAAAGGAATCTTCTGTAGGTTCTCGTGTGGACAAATGAAATTCGGAGAAAGGAATCAACGCGTATAGGATCAGAACACATAGATACAAGGTAAATTCATGGTTAGAATTTCTTACCTCCATTTTTTCAAAGCCACTTATGAACGCATGTTATATATTGTTATATTTCTACGTTGAATAACACTGAACGCCTGGAAATATCAAATGGAACACCCCTTTGATCCAGTTAAATTGCTTAATTACTTTTATTTTACACTTCTGCCTCATTCTCGGCCCACCGATCATTTCACATACCACTTTGCTGAATCTTGAGAAGATATCACATGGCGTTGAACACATCCAAATGTTCATTCAGATTCAAGAGTAGAACTTTCTAGGATACATGATGACCGAGTAGGGTCATCAAAGTCAATCCCGACAAGATTTGAGCTATCCAAGAGATGTGAGCCCCCACTGACAATAATGAAGTACAAAGACTTGCTAGGCATATTGCTGCTCTCATCAAGTTTATATCCTGCTATGTTGAGTGTAGCCTGCCTTTCTTCAAAGTAATGCATAAGACCAGGGATATTACTTAGGATGAGATAACATGCTTTCCAGGACCAAAAAGTGTACTGGTCAAGCTCCCATTGCTCATAAACCCTCACAAGGTGGACCATTATATTGATATCTATCCATACGTCAACACCTGTGAGTTTCATGCTCATTAAGGAGGAGGATATAACATAGTAACCAGTCTATTACGTGAGCAAGGTACTGCACGATGCTAACTAATGCTACTTGGAGGCAGAAAAATTAGCATTCGTTGGTTAATACAACTGGAACATTACGCCCCATACTTTCTGTCATATTCTATTATTGTGCTTAGTAATACTCCTCTGCGGCAAATGCTGGGGAAAGCTGAGATATCAGGCATGATGATTAAATGGGTTGTAGAGCTCATTGAGTATGATATCTCCTAGAAGCTCGGGATAACCATTAAAGCTCAAGCACTGTCAGAGTTTATGACTAACGCAATGCATGTTGAAGAGGACGACACAAGGTGGCTACTCCATGTGGATGGTTCCTCACACGCAATCAATAGTGTTGGAATCATGCTAACCAACCCAGAAAGGGACAAGTTGGAGTTCGGCCTAAGATTTGAGTTTATGGCCTCAATAATGAGGCCTAGTATGAAGAGCTTATAATAGGTATCAAAATGGTCCTTGATACAAGAGTAAGAAATCTGACAGCGTACTCCGATTCCCAACTAGTAACCAACCAGGTAGAGAGGACCAACAATATTAAGGACGAAAGAGAAAGGATTACCTCTAAGAAATAAACGAACTCAAGAAGAGGCTTAGAAACTTTAGCTCCATTAAATTCCCCGCACGAAGAACAACAAGGTGAACTATCTTGTTCAGCTAGTTAGTTCTCTAGTTGGCTATAGTGTTTTTACTATTACAGTAGGAACACTCACTAATATAAATGATGTGAATGTCTTGAAGATTACTAAAGATTGGAGGAAACCCCTCATGGACTACCTCCAAGAAGGAATCCTTTTGCCAAAGAACATGAAGTAACCTGCTTACGAAGCATGACAATAAGATTTACCGTGCTGAAGGATACTATACAACCACAACTTTACCTAGCTTACCTCCGATGCCTATCAAAAGATGAGGGAAAAATCACATTGAAGGAGATACATGAAGGGTCATGTGGCTCTCACATAAGAGGAATGTCCCTAGCAGGGAAGACCTTGCGATCCAACTATTCATGGTCCACTCTGAAGAAAGACTCCATAGACTAGGTAAGGAAATGCAAGCAATACCAAAAGCATGCCTTGATTCAACATCTTTGAATCGAAAGGTCCAAATGATCAACTCTGCAATCAGTTGTTAGAACTAATAGATCTTCAAATTATTCATTTGAAAAAAATGAAAATCCTTCTTATTGGATGATCATGATACTTCCCAAAAATGAAATTCTTGATCAATGGAGGAGTACTCTTTTGTTCAATAAGATACCTAAGCGGTTGATTTGACTCATTCCATACTAGAAATAATCACAGGAAATCCTTTGCTAATGTGGATTCCTATTTCTCAATGATATTCCACAATTAAGACAATTGGCTGAATCCGGTGTAACCATTTCATAGAAGTTCGTTGATATCTTCTTTATAAAGAAAATTGACTTTGTTTCTTTACTGCTTCTACCGTAACACAAGATTCCCAGCTTCATAAAGATAAAAGAAGTGCTTGCTAGTAGCAGTACATTAGTTCAACAAGTGGGTGGAGGCTAAACTTTTGCCAAAATTACATAAAATGAAGTGATGAAATTCCTATGAAAAAAAAAAGTATGCATGTATGATCTCACTCGTGAACTTGTTTATGACAATGTTTGCAAATTTTAAGGTCGGAAAATCAAATACTGATGTGCCGACCTAGGCATCTAACAGATATTTACTTTGGTGGCCTACCCCCAAGACAACAACTATGTGGAGGTCACCAATTACATACTAGCACAAGGCATCCAAACCAAGTTCGAGTAACTAGGTGGGCAATAGGTAGATCGATACCTTGTCGAACATGTTGTAGTCTTACAGGACCAACCTTAGATTTCCATAGGAGAAATTCCCTTCAACTTTGTATATGGCTCAAAGGCCATCATACCTGCTAAAGCAGGACATTCATACCTTCATAATCCAGCACTACGAACAGGATGGTAATAATATCTTGCTACATACTAACCTTATTTTGACTGATGAGGCCCGAGAAAATGCTCGAACCCATATAGAAAGGTATAAGCAAAATGTGGTAAATGCTTACAGCAAGAGGGTCGAGATAAGGGAATTCCAGGTAGGAGATCTCTCATTGCAGTGAGAAAGAGCGTTGAAGCAATAGGGGAATTGATCCCCAACTAGGAAGTTCCTTACAAGGTAACCATAATCACCAACTTTGGAGCATTTGAGCTGGAAGATACAAATAGAAGGAAGCTTTCCTGACCATGTAATGCTTAATTTTTATGAAGTTTTATTTTTGAACCATTCAACATGAAAGTAATCCCGCTTTTAGCCACCTTGTACCCTGATAAACTACGCTCAAAAGACACATTCTTATTAGCCTCAAGCCATAATAAGTAGCCATCAACAAATGCATTCTTGCTGGCCTCAAGCCCTAATAAGCCTCCCTCAGGAGGTGCATTCCTGCTAGCCTCGGCCTTATCTTACTTGGCTAGCGCACCCTTACTATCTTAATAGCTGCAAATAAGCTGATTAGCTTGCTATATTTATTTACTTTTGAGCTTCAGTATTCTTTTGTGAGCCTCAATACGATGGTAAGCCTTGACAATCCCTGGGCCTTTCTCTTTCCAAACACTTGCTCACATTCTTTCATAACTAGCGGGTTCTTCTCTACTCAATAAATAGCCCTGAAGGAATTATGCTACGCATTGCCTTACCAAAATAAGTCCTATAGCATGACATACCTTTTCGAGATAAGCAAGAAGTTGCAATTTTCTCTGACTAACAATAGGATACAATCAACTTTGCTCATCAATAAGGAGCAAGCACGAAAAAACATTACTAACCCACCTTACAAGCAAAGAATTAAACTAGAACCTATCTCTTACCAACATACCAAGCCTGACAGGCTTCAACCCAAAATAATTATCTCTGCTCTCTACCAAAGATTCACCACTTTCTAGGTCATCTATGGTTAGCTATCACTATGTTCTAAATTCTTCAAGCGTGCAACATAAATACCTACTTTCTCCTAATAAGTTTTATTTACCGAAACTACTTGTGTACTCGTCCATCTAAATGCATGAATACTACTTCTCACCAGCATATTTGCATGTATAAGGGAGGAATACATTTTTCTACCACTGCAACAGGGGGCGCAATCCTTATAGGGATGGCCTCCTCTTCAACGAAGTTTGTCAAGCCTATCTGCTTGAGCTCCTACTCAGTAGAAAGGGGGGGGGGTTGTGGTCATTTTCACCACTTTGCTTGGCTTAAGAACATATGCTAATCAAACATCCTTATCCAGGTAGGAGGAGTTTCCCCCTGTTGGAGGGTATTTGGTTGTAGCAAATTGATGCACACAGATCTGGAACTTGTGATAATAGTATTTGACAGCTTGGTCAGCTAGCTCAGACTGGAAGTCCTAGGACCTAAGAAATTTCTATTGGTGACTCTCACACAAAAAACCTCTAACATTTCCTTCCCTTATTCGATATGTGGGCAATTGCGGATCACTTTATTCCTAATGTGTTCACAGTCCAGGCAGCGCTGTTCTAGACACTCGTGCAAGCTTTTTACATCGTTCCTCATTCACCGGAGGTTAATTGTAGTCCCCTTCCTTGCATCTTGATCTTTTGGCAGCAATGCAATAAGTTGACAATTGATCTTTTCTAGCTCCTCTAACCGTTTGAAGGTAACCTTAGACAGATGACCCCTGGGTTTGTACCAGCATAGTATAGCATCCGGTGTCATGCTCACCTAAACAGAAGTTAAGAAATATCAAGTTTATTTTATTTTCACAAACATTGTACTTTAATTATTCATATTTTTTAAATTCTCACCTTGCTGAAATGAGAAGCAAAAATGGAGAAAACTCAAGACCTACAGGTATAGGTTATGTCTATCAGAATGTGGGGTTCTTTCAGAAACTGTACGCCTAACCTGCCTTCTCCATTATCTAGTTAAGGATTGCCTCTCTGTTAAATGCCAATTAAGAGTGTGTTTTCCTTAGGCTGGATTTCTTCAGCTGGATTATTCCCTGCTCGAGCAAATGGACAAGAAGGGGGACGAAGCTAAGAGCCACACAACTTTTTTGCCCGCTTAGGAGACATGAGCACCGCCTCAGCAGGGCATTTCCCTTTGGATTGCCAGTAGGGTTGAGCTTGCAAGGGTGGAAAGAGGACTCTTTAGCAAGGTGCGGTGAACATAGGAATCGGTACCAAGAGGCGTCTCAACATATTTCCCCTGGTTTCACTGTCTTGCATCAATTTTTGAAACATGTTCATTACCAAAATAGGTAAAACAAACATAGCAGAGTCAATAAAATTCTAATTCATTAATTTATCAGTAGGAAAAAAACAAGAAAGCTGTGAGGGTATTCACATGACTGGTTCATCTTAGCCCCTTTCTGGCTCAAACTGAAATGGTGAAAGATACCAAGGTGAGCCAACTTGTGAGAGTTATGGGAATGTCTAGAATGATAAGCAGCAGAGCAAGCTTGGGCTGAATACTTACGATTATTAAAGAGGATTGGTGATCCAGACATGAAGGAAATTCCAAGGCACAGGGTAAGAAATAAAAAAGTCCATCTGTTTCCAACCTTCAAAGAGGACTTTATTTGCATTAACTGAGCTTGCCATCAAGAAATGAAATAAAACAAGCTAGAACATGCTCTATTGAGCATGAAGAATAAGTGAAATTGGGGAGTAGTAGGAATTTACCTCTGAGCCGATAACAAACATGTAGAACTAGGCTAGCATGCTGATGCACTTGGGGACTAGTTGATTTAGGGGGACGTTGAACAAAAAAACATCATCCGAATAGAAGACAAGAATGGGGAATCCAACATAGCCTTTAATTAGGCCATATAGAATCTTAGAAAACCATCAGAAGAAAGTTGGAATGGGTATCATAAGTAGGAACTTGAATCACATAGTCATCAGGAATCCTGAACTTCCCAAAGATATTGACCTAATCCTTAAAGAGAACCTAGAACGTTATACTCTAAAATACTACCTCATTAATGACTAATCTATCCTCAAGCTCCCTCATCTCCCTCTCATCTTAACTATTTCCCTCTTTCCCATTACTCTCATCCCCATCGTGTTGTAAGGTCGAGTCAGAGGGTGTCGGCGTGCCTTTCTCCTCCTTAGAGGATTCCGCTAAATCTACCAAAAAGTTCCTCCACCACTTTCTCATCCACACTACTGGTCCACATGACTACAAATGACAAATAGGGTATGAACGAAAAACCTTACTGTAAAGGAGTAAAAAGAGCAACAGAAATCACAGAGCTCTAAGAGAAAGAAGAAAGAACACCCGAAAAAAAAACCCAAATTGGTAAGATAGGTAAACGAAGAATAACAAAAGAAAGCAATAAAAGAAAAAGGGAACCTCCTATCTATATCAGGAATTTCGTAAGGACCAAATTATTATGGAGGAAAACTGCCTGCTTCAAAAGAAAAAAAATGTGGAGCAATCCTATCAAATAACAACTCTGTCCCTCCCTGCTTACTTGGAACTCTCCACTAATCAACGTACACGTTCTCCCTTAGCACCACCAGGTGCACCCTATCCCCTTGCTTCAGTGTCCGTCGCTTTTTTGCTTGTTGGTATATGTAGATCCTGATAAATCCGCTTAAGCGAGAAGAGCTGTTATGTGTAGATACACCTCTTGCAACACAACATGATATTCCCGCTAAACTAGCACAACGGGAAAATTTCAAAGTACGAAAAACTCTTGGAATAGGTGAACCATGCAAGAGTATTTTCTCCCACT
Source organism: Sesamum angolense (assembly GCA_034509725.1). NCBI lineage: Eukaryota > Viridiplantae > Streptophyta > Magnoliopsida > Lamiales > Pedaliaceae > Sesamum > Sesamum angolense. The sequence continues at coordinate 65,203 of JACGWL010000753.1, forward strand.
CCAACAGTCCAACACAAGTCTTCCACTACTAGAGTGGGGGAGTGATGATGCCTCTTTCAATAATTTTTCCAAAGGCCTAAACCAAAAGAGTAGACCCCCATTGATCAACCTAGTAGGCCTAATTCTGCTGGCCAAGCCGAAGGTATCAAGTTCATATTTTTTGAATTCAAACTGATGTAGCAAAGCCCTAAAACAAGTTTGGTTCGACAAGATTACTCAATGAACAATGTATGGACGACACATGAGATAGATTCTCCATGTTACAAGCTATGCCACTCTAACAAATCTCCATCTAACTCCACGGATTGGCCAATCGAACAACAATTAACCACTTCCTGGTATTTTCGAGTTGACTGAGCAATTACCATTCAAATCGTCATAACTTTGTAAAGATAAGACGAAATCAAGTTTCGATACTGTTGTTAGTTAGAAAATTCTTGGCCTTTTGATTATATACAACTTCTATAACTAAGTCACAAATTCCACTATGAATCCCTCTATTAATAAAGGTCATATTTTAGTAAAAATGTAACTTTAGTTATTCAGACTCAACAAACGTTTACTCTCAATCGAGAAGATAAACATCTCCTGCTCCTTTTTTGTACTCTACAAGCTCACTTTAGCTTCCATTTCTGTACTCAAGCACTTCCTATTCTTTATTTTATATTATCTCAAGTTATTTCAAGTTCTTCCCATTCCCCTTTTAGTAATTCGAGTACTGTAGTAAGCATGACTCTGCTAATCTCTATTTTGCAGGTTAGTTCTCAGGTGATTTTAAGATTTTTATGAGGATTATTCGACCATTGTGCTGCTACTGAACTTTGGTATGCATCTGATACTATTGAGAGATAGTTTAACTATTCAAGAATTTTAAGTTATTTATGAAAAATTTATAAAAATGGGCTTCTAGACAACTTAAGCAAGTAATTTTAGAAACTAACAATTATTTAACAACAAAAATGAAAGAAAATGCTTTTATAAATGTAAAATCTATATGCTTTAAACAGATACCAGAGGATTTATTATTCAAACTACTAATAAGAATTTGAGATTTTCAATTTTTTCTCCCAAGGAAATTCATATATAATATATATATATACATATATAACATTGCAATGAAAAGATGAGTCAATAAAATAAAAAATTAGCATGTGCAATTAAGAAAGAATTATTTAAGACAAGTGTGAAAGTTCCGTAAATTTGTACATATGTATGTAAATTGCATATTATCACATAAGTTCTACTATCAGTCCTTCATAATTTTTTACCACAATAATTAAAAAACAACATTCAATATTTTACATGAACATCATATATTTTTTTTCAAGAAAATACTCAAAATACCTCTCAACACATGTATATATATATATTAAAATTTATAAAATACATAAAAAAGCATTTAGCCAACACATGTATATATTTTCACTCTAATAAATTAGTTTCACTGGCCAACGCCAACATAAAAGACTGTCAAAATTTCAGTAGTGGAGCGGAAGAAAGAATGAGAAAAGTTGCATAAAATTCATTGACAAAAACCAACACCATTGATTGTGGGGGTTTTGTGTGTTTTCAACCACTACGTAATCTTAGTGGCGGACAGTTGATTTTTTATATTTGCAACTTGAGAAGTTGGGTTAAGAAACTTATTGGTGGAGAAGAATGTTTGAGACCCTAAGCTTATAATTATATATATATATATATATATATATAAGCATGTGATTTAAGTCCTATTGTACTCTTCTTGTACAAATTTGTTTATCTTCTCCATTATGATTATGTGGAGGAATTGGAGACACGCGTTATTATCATTTACTCCTTGGAATAACAAGAGTTGAATTGTTGATAAAAAATAATCAAATGATAAGTTTAAAATAATATATAGTAAATGATAAGCTTCTCACTATAAAATAATATAATACTACTCACAAAATATCAAATGATAAGTTTAAAATTGTTGATAAAAATATATAGTAAATGATAATATTTTTTTTTTAATCACAATATAGTTATTAGGGCTTAGAATTGTGTGTAAAGTAATCGTAATAAATAATTAGTGATGTATTTGTGCTAAGAATACTGTGCCAAAAAGAACAGTTTGTATTATGCGTTTCACAAAAAGTTTTGAATTTATTAGAAGTGAACTCATCACCTCTTGTGGTCCTTAGAGTTTTGAGTTTAAAATCAATTTCTTTCTTACACAGATTTTGAACCTTTTGAATGTCTCAAGAACTCAATCTTGTGTTTCAACAAATAAACCTATGTCATTCTTGTAAAATTATCGATAAAGAGTATAATATTTGAACACTTATCGAATGATTGTGGGTTAAAAGGACCACAACATCCGCATGCAGGTTGTATAGATTTACTTGCTCGTGACACTGACTCAGTTGGGAAACTTTTTCTTGCATGCTTTCCAAATAAACTTGTCTCACATAATTGATTTAGGTGATTGATTTTGGAACTCCTTTCACTATTTTCTTTTCTCCTAGCATCTTAAGCCCTTTAAACTTGAGATGTCAGATTCTCATATGCCATATCCCCGGAGAATTATTTATGCAAGCTTATAGACACTTTGCTTCGGCCATCTTTACATTTAGCTTGACCATTCGGTTACTTGTCATGAAAACTTTTGCGACAAGCCTATCATCTCCATCTCGAAACTGTAGAGATTTGTCCTCCATCTTCACTTTGCGTCTATTCTCCAAAAACTGATCAATGCTCAAAATGTTATTCTTCATTCATGGAATGCAGTAGACATTATGGAGAAGTTTGTGATCTCCTTTCTTTGGGGCTAAAATTACCGTACATTTTTTTTCTTGATCTCCATTTTGGTATCATCTCCAAAGTTAAGGTCAACAGTTATGTTTGTGTCCATTTGCACAAACTGGTTTTTATCTCTGATCATGTGGTTGCTTGCTCCGTTGCCAATGTACCATGTGACATCATTTTCCATAGTACCCTCCTTTTGAGAAAGCAAGAGGGCATCATCTTCATCTTCCTTATGCTTAGTAAGATTTTTCTTCAGCATGAGTTTTAAATTGAATTCTTTAGTAAGAACTTGAGGTGCTGGTCATGAGTGTTGAGAGCAAGTGAGGGAGGGAGTTGGTTTTTTGTGCATTGCGTATTTACATGTAGTTTTCAAAACCACTTAGACACTAATGCACGCTCAACCTCCAACCATATTAGCACAATATGTCCACCACCTAGCCATCATGGCTAGCCACCTCATTGTTCACATGGAGGAGTTGCAACTCCTCTCCAACTTGCTCTAACCCCTTGGGCTTGGACTTTAAGTCATGGGCCGATTTTGATTTAATCAAATTAAATCAAGTCCAACCAAAATTCACGATTTTTAAATTAATGCAATTAATTCTAAATCAAATGCGAAATCTAAATATTTGTTTAATCCAATTAAATTAACATAAGCCCAAACGTTGATTAATTGATCCAATAGATTAATTACACCAAATTCAATAAATTAATCCAATTAATTTATAGGTGCTAAGTCCAAAATTAATTAATCCAATTAATTAATTCTTGGGTCATCCATTTAATGAACTTTCACAAATAAAATGATCCAATCAATATATTTTCCTTGAATTAATTTAATTCAACTAAGTTAATTCGTTCCTTCTAGAATTAATTTTAAGTTAATATATTAATTCTATAGTGATTTGTGTGTGACTCTTTAGACTCACCCTCAACTAGACTTGAGCTTGTGTCAAAAAAAAAAAAAAAAATGATTAATTAAATTTAATTAAATTAAAATTTTCCAATTAACTATTAACTGAAAACGCCCATCACCATGGGTGGCTTTGTAGCAATAGCCTATGACATTAAAGGCAAAATGAATATTGACGTAGCGCCCGAGTTCCATACAAGTATGGCTCTTCTATCAAATATTTCTCGGCCTTAGTATATGAAATGGAATTGGGTTTTGATTCTCATCTTGGACTAGACAGCTATGCTTAATACTCATGACGTGTTTACTCTATTGATCAACATGGAAAACCATGCCCTGTTCGAACAATTGCTATGAACATAGATTTAAGAAGTCTAAACCATCTTAGAGCACATAGGATACATATACACATACATGGAATGCATTATATCTTTGAATCCACCTTCTCACTACATACTCCCATCACACTGGACAAGGCTTATTAGGACCACATTGAAGACATGGTCATCTCTTGTCAGATCCAAGATGCAACCATTATATGCATGCAACTGCCATGATTCCTTAAGCCCAGGACTAATCTTGTATTGTCGAAGTCGAAAATTCTAGCCACACCGACTAGGTCTCCAAGGTTTTCATATAACGATTCCCGAGTCAGTTCAGTCAGCTGACAACCTTGTCAAATAATCTAATAAAATTGCATAGACATCCCACATCTATCACCGATGAAACTAGCACTCATTCAATGAATTTAATACTTAGTGCAAGTCTCTATAGATCCTTGATTTGTAACGTTTCAGACCAGCACTTAGAAGTTGGTTTCGTTGCTGCATCCAATCTATGTGTATTTGTTTAACATTAACGTAAATAGTAAACACAATAAAAACATAGTGCCATAGATGAATGCTTACCACATTCATGAAGATAATATCACACTAATAATGATTGCTAAATAGTTTCTAAAATTGCCAATCTAATTATTTCCCATTTGACCTAAAACTAATCATCCATGTCACTCAGACCTATATAAGCATGAGAAATCTGAGATACTAACTCGATCTAATGGGTCTACTATATTTTTTGCTGACATGATACGGTCCAACCGTACATCACTTGTCTCTACAATTGCTCCAAGCAAATAGTGGCGCCTAAGAATTTTTTTTCGATCTGTGATGAGATCTCGACCCTTTTTCCTATGCCACAACCTATTTGTTATCCTTCAATATAACCACTGGCATAGCTGTGCTAGGCACCAAACTCAATCATTGGATGTAGTTTTTCATCCAAATCACTTCTTGAGTAATTTTCAAAGTTATTATATATTCGACTTCCATGGTGAAAAGCTTTATGGTATCCCGCTTGGAAGCTTTCTAAGCCACCACATCATTATTAAACCTGAATGTACATTCGAATTGAGATTAGGCGTTATTCACATATAACTGGAAGCTAATATCGCTATAGCCTTAAAAAATCAACTCTCTATTAGTTTGCATCAAGAACACTTTTTAAATCTTTATTCAAGTACTAAAGAATAATCTTGAAAGCTATATAGTATGCTTCCATGGTACACTCCTAATATCCGATGTTGTACTCAAAGCATACACAACATCAGACCTAGTACACTTGACAACATACCCATGCTGTCTACCCAGCGACATAGGGGATGTCGAAACATCTTCCTAAGCTCCTCATTAGTCCACCAAGGCTGAGTCTTGGACAACTTATCTCTATGATTATGAATTCAATTACTTCATGAAGAATTATGTAGTGTTTTCTAACATCTTGACACCATTTTAATGAGTAAGACGTTTACACACATAAAAACTAGGAACACAACTAAGCTCCCACTAATCGTCTGACTCGTTCTTAATTGAGTCATACCTCGTGTTGTGTACCAAAAATTTGGCCACACCACAAGGATCGAAGGATTTTAAAAAAAATCTAAAATTATCAGAGGACTAGCCCTAAAAAACGGAGTTAGCACTCCAATGCTTAAGTTAGTAACGATTTATGAAAAACATAAAAGAAAATACTTGAACTAAAGTGAGAATAATGGTATAAATTGGTGATAAGGTGTATATGTTTGTGTGGAGTGCAAAATATAGGCTTGAAATAACTCAAGAACTAAGAGAAAATGGGGAGAATAAGCGATAATTGGAGTCTCAAGAATGATGTTACCAAAAACTTGCACAAGACCTCTTTTTATAGGCTTGTACAGAGTTGGATATGGGGTCAAATTATTGAGTTCCATATGCCATTAGAGATCTTTGAGTTGGTTGTCATGTGCAACAAATTATTGGTGATTTGGATAAATATTGAATGAGATACATAAGTTGGACTGAACCTTCTAAATTTGCTAAAAATCTGGGAGTTGGTTATTTGTAGATTTTCCAGTTCATTTGCCACAAATTTACTTGGAACCACCAGGAGATATTCTAGGGTTATATGTATGAATGTGTACAAGCTATATGACGTTTCCGGCTGAAACAAGTTTATTTCTTGGGTCTGCCAGTTAAAGTAGAAGGTAAGCCTGGGGGCATCCTTGCTAATGGGCTTTATTCACCCTACTGGTGGGCCCTTATCCATCCTGTTGAGGATCCACTGGGCTATTATGTCTAGCTTATGGGTTTGGCCCAATAATTTTTGGGGGCATCATCATTTTCACCCCGCTCCAAGAGTGCAAGTCAAAGACTTGGACTGCTAGATTAGATAAGATGTCCTGCAAAAAAGAGAAATATTTCCCTACTTATAAGCAAGGTGGATTAAGTTTTAGTTATTTACCTCCTTTTCTTGTAAAGATGTGATTTGAATTTTGAATTTCCACCTACAAAAAAGAGATAATTATTAATGGTAATGATTGCAAGAAGAAGGAGAATAACCCTATTTTTTGAATTTTGCCTGGAAGCAAGTGCAGTCAGTGGGAGGAAAAAGCAGTCTGCTTGAGTCTTCAAATACGAGGGTTATTCATAATAAATCATATATAAGGAATCTTCCTTTCAATTTTACTTTTACCCCTCACATTCCTAAGGTAAAAAAGAAAATCTTTCCTTTCCTCCCCTTTTTTTTTCGCTTCTAAAGCTAGGGTAATCTGTAACGCTTTGATCTTGTAGGCTCACATCTTTCTATTGTTCCCACCTGCAGTATCTCCATCTGTAGGTAAGTCTCCTATTCCTTCTGAAATTTTTAATCATGTCTGAGGATAGAGTGCATGAACAGGCGATTGAGGATTTCTTATTGATTTGGCAGCCATCTCCGATAATTCCCAATCCGACCAGCAAGAGAGACGAGGAAGAAATTAGTAGCAGTAAAAAATGCATATCTAGGGAAGATACAGAGAGAAGAAAAACCAAGGACATGGTGGTAGCATCTGGTGCCACATCTTATAGGGTTTTTGTTTTTGCATAAGGTAGGAGATTTAGGTGTGATTAGAGCGTGGTTTGGAATACTTGATGATTTTGTGCATTCAGGTTCCTACTTCTTCTTAGCGCTCTCATTCGCCCCCTCAGGGCTTCGTAGGCTTCTATGTAGCTCAATTCGAGGCAGGGTTATGTTTCCCTGTACCATTTTTTTTTACTGAAGTGTCTACCTTGTTCAAGATCCCCGCGAACCAACTCGTTCCCAAAGCTTTCAGTGCCCTTGCTGGATTTTACATTTTAGTGAGGAATTTAGGTGAGACCCCTTCTTCAGCACAATTTCATTCCTTCGTCATGCTTAAGAAATCAAGTCCTGCTCTATTCTATTTTACCTCCCGAGGGATGCCCATTCACTTTCTTTTAACAGATCTATTAAGAAATGGAAACATCATTACTTTTTTGCATCCTCCCCACCCTGTGGCTTTTGCCCATGGAATGGGTTCTAGTTGCTCTTGATTTTCCTAAGTATTCAACTCGTAAGCGTTTTGCTGCTTTCCACCCTTTGTTAGAATGCTTAAATACTTTCCATTATGACCCTTGTGAATTAATTCATCCGGCTCTTCTTTTTCGTTATGGCTCAGTCCCGGAGAGGTTGTTCTGGGTACTACTGCTAGTATAATCCCTCGTATTTGTTATTTATGTGCTTTTCTCGACTTGCAGGGTATTGTAGAAGCCTTGGCCGAGGGAAAGAACCCCAGGGTTGGTTCTTCCTCCAAGTGTTCCTCAACTAAGAATCCTTCCTCAATTCTTGAAAGCTCGGATTCTACTGGCGATTCCAAGGGGGGACCTACTGCAGAGGAGGCCTAGAGAAAAGTGGAAGAGCTAGAGAGGGAGTTGTAGAGAAGGAGCATACGCATGAGACCAACATTATTCACTTGAAATTTGAAAATTCAAGCCTTCATGACCGTCTGGACCAGACGGTGTTAAACTTCGTGACTACCCATCTACTGAGGAGGGAAATAAAAAGTTTGATGAGCTATGGACCAGCCGGCTAACGGATTTCAAGAAGTTTTTAGAAATTTCAGCATCTCCTTATAGATAGCAATTTGAAGTAATACTATCATGAATACCAGACTTGTGCTTCCTAGTTTGCTGACGCCGGCTATCCTCTACTGATTTCTTGGATATCCATGCAGGGGTTGCGGATGCTCCTGAGCATGATGAGGAAGTTCCCCATGAATTGCCATAGAACTTGCAATATGTCATTCCAGAAAGTGAGGCTTCAACAGACCCAGAGGGCTATGGTGGAGGATACCGTTCATTTGGAAGTGGTCGCCTCTACTGATGATGATGGTGTTGCCCCTCCTATTGCCACGTAAATTTGCTATTCTATTTTTTACACAAAGATTACTCCTCCTTTCTACGCGAGGTTTTATGGAAATGCCCGCTTGTGGGCTTTGGATGATCTATTTCTGCTTTATTGATCTATTTCCATGATTTCTCTTTCCCATGTGTTGATACTTTGAAAGGACTTGTTTTCCTACTTATATGCGTAGGATCCTACAATGGTTAATAGAGTCTTAGGTAGGGAGAATAGATGGGATTATCCCCCTTCTGTTAATAAATTGCAAAAGACATCTCTTGTCCTTGAAAAAAGTGAGTATTATCCAACATGCCTTCCCTTAAGTATCCTTGCTATCAACCAGGAAAAATATATTTTTCTACATGACACACCATAGTACTAATTTTTTTTATAAAGGATAAGTGATTAAAATAAGTAACCAAATCCTAGGCACATGTTTGTTGGGAGCATATCCTCTTGAGGCGACAAATATATAAGATTTGTTCCAACAAGGCAAGCTTGAACCAGCAAGAGCATTTAGGAAAGTCACACACTAGTAGAGTGGCTGCTAGTAGTGTGCACAATGCATATTAACAAGAAGTTTTCTATAGATCGTATGTCGGTAAGATGATTCACGCCAAGCATGCACTAGCAAGATGGCTTAAGCAAACTAGTAAAGCGTGCGTCAAAAAAGTGACTTAAATTAAGCGTAAGTACAGTGTGTGCCAGTAAGGCGACTTAAGTAAAGCGTGAGCCAACAAAGCAGCTTAAGTAAAGCGTGCACCAGCAAAGCTACTTAAGTGAGGATGGGTTACTGGCTTTATTTGGGATTCCATCCTGCAACTATCATGGGAAACAGGATAAAATGATGTGTTTTCCATTAAGAAAAGAATATTTGAATACATTTAATAATCAATAATAAATAATAGAATTTCAGGAGTAAAACTTCATAATATTGCCAACATTCCATGGTCGAAAAAATTTCCTGCCGTCAATGTCCTCAAGCTCGTTTGCCCCAAATTTGATGATGTGGGTGACTTCGTAAGGTCTTTCCCAATTGGATGCTAGTTTTCCTACTGGCCTAAGAGTGCTGGCTCGTTGAAGTACTAAGTTTCCCACTTGGAATTTTCTCCTTCTTACTTGTCGGTTGTGAGCATTAATTATTCTCTATTTGTATATTTATATGCGGATACGAGCATCTTCTCATACTTCATCTATTAGGTCTAGGTTAGTTCGCAATAAGTTATCATTGTCCTCCTGCTCATACGGCTGGATCTTGAAAGTTTCCCGCTGAGCCTCAGCCTAGATGACTGCCTCTGATTTGTATACTAGTATTGAAAGGAGTTTCTCGTGTAGTGGAACGAGGAGTAGTTTTGTATGACCACAACACGCAGGGCAACGCGTCTAGTCCACCTGCTTGTTCCAGCTTTGCTTTGATCCGTTTGACCAATATACGATTAGTGACCTCAACTTGTATGATTAGAAATCCACAACTGCTTCACGTATTTCTTTCAATATATTCCTACCTTCTTCTGTTAACAAACATCAGATATAGGGTTAAGTGAAACAACGGTTATATAGGATACCTTCTAATAAAGCAAACCTGGCTGCCCTGCTCTTTAAGTTGGTTGCTTCCATATCATCAGCGCGAAAGATACCTTTTATGAAGTAGTCCAAGAGGGGTTTCTTCCAACCTTTTTCAATCTGTAAGATAGTTATGTTAGTTTTCCGAGAATTTTTTACGAGGGTCCTCACAGTGATAGTGCAAGTGTTAAAATCAACCTGGGAACTGGCTAATCGGGCTAAATAATCGGCCTTCGTGTTTTCTATTCGTAGGGTTTAGAAGAGCTGAAAGCAATTCAGCCGACTGGTAAGCTCGTCTATCTTTGGAGGTATTCTTTCATCCTTACTTTCTTGACCTCGTACTTACCTTCCACCTGATTATCTCTAGTTGGGAATTGGAGTGAGCAATTAGATTCTTGGCTCCTGCATCCAAGGCCATTCTGATACCTGCAATGAGGGCTTCATATCCAGCCTCATTATTTGAGGCTTTGACGTCGAAACATAAAACATATTCCAATTTGTCCTCTTTTGGGCTGGTGAGCACCACTCCTGCCCCATTGCCCGCAATGGTAGAAAAGCAGTAAACTCTAGTCGAACCAAGTCCAACAAGCTTTGATTCTTCCCTTATCAGATATGTGATTCAACTGTGCCGCTCCAGAAAGAACTCCACTATGTGAGAATTCCATTGTCACTTGATAATTCCAAACTCCCATTAAATACACACTACCTCGATCTAATTGAAGGTTTATTTTTTTTTCAATCAATTTGGTTCTCTACTTGAAGCCTAATTCCTCCAACCTTCCAGAGATCTTTAAGCTTGTGAACCCTTTACTGGCTCTATGTACTTAGTGATCCACAGATGCCTTATTGGATCTAATCCAGCAAATCACTAGCAAACATACTTTTTCCCACAAAGAGTTTCTCGATCCTCTTCCTGGTAAAAAATGACTCGCAAGGTAGTAGACTCAAATTGTCTATTTAATAATTTGTATCCACCAACCTCCTTATCCTAATTAGAGAAAACTGACCTAGATTTGTGAAGTTTATCCTGACTATCCATTTTTACCCTTTGTTTTTTAGCATGCATAATCCAATTATGGCATAGTGTTGTAAAATGATGGGGCATCTACCATGAGTAACTTCATCATTCTAGTCGCTCAACGGGGGTAGAATCCGATCAATATTGGCAATTCATCTCCCTGAAGGGTTACACAATATTTTTGTTGTAACTATATAATAGAGTGTTTGACTTGTTTAGCATGTTGACTTCCATACAACATTTCTGTTGAAACTATCGAATAGAGTGTTTGACTTGTTTAGCATGTTGGCTTCCATACATAATTGTAGAAAGACTTAAAAAAAAAAAGATGTCAGCTGCAATGCCACTGCTTATCATAACCTTCAAAATAAAAACTTAACATCGTGGCTGATATTACCAAAGTATTATGTGAGGTGATGTTGCCCTCTATATTCTTTTGACTGAAAACAATCCCTTTGTCCATCTCGCCAAGTGTGGCAAAGGAAATCTCACTGCAAGAATTTACTCATTGAGAGGAATATGTGGCTCGAATGAGGGTTTTTCATGCTTAAGCAGAATCACCTCAAGCTAATCCTCTTTATACATGACCGATTACCTACTATTTGGAGGTACTCTTTCCCTTTGTCTTACCTTCCTAAACTTTTTTCTTGTCCGGAATGTTAGAATATATAACCAGAAAGTCAATTAGATTGACAATTATTTGTCAATCTTTATCCAAGTAATATAATAATGAATAAAGTAAGTATTCATCAATGACACAAGTCTTTGTTGTTCTTACTACTATCATGAAACGTCGTTTCAACTTCACAACAAATTCCCACTGATCGAATGATTGAACTAGTGGAGTTAAATTGCGCATAGGTTAGTAGCTATGAAGCCAACTTCTAAGAGCCGGTCTGAAATGTTCCAAGTCCATGACCTCGAGACAGGGCAAGAGACTTGAGCTATGTATTATAGTGTTGTGTTTTATCGACGAGAAATGTAGGTTGTCTATAAAATTTTAGTGGGTTGGTTGGTAGGTAGTTGACTGACTGAGCTGATTTGCGGGAGTCGTCATATAAATGCCTTGAAGGCTTGGTCGATATAACAAGAATTCCTGATTTCAATAGTATGGGATTAGTCCTTTAACTTTTTGGAATCATAGTAGTTGCGTGCATACGAAGACTATATCTCGGATATGGCGAGAGGTGACTGTACAATGAGATATGGTCATTATAAGCCTTGTCTATTGTAGTTGGAGCATGTAACGAGGATGGTAGATTCTAATTGAGCATAGTTGGGCATGCGTATATTTAATTCAATTAAATATTCATATGGGGTTGCTATTGGGTAATTTATTTAATTCAACTAAAAAATAAATCCAATAGATTATTATTAGCCTTGATTTAATTTTTTGGACAAATTAAAACAAACTTGGTTCTTATATTCAAAACGTAGCCAAATTTGAATGAGGCCAAGTTTAGGACACCTTTTTTGGAAAGAGTTGTGGTCAAGTGGGCTTTTCAAAAGAGTCCCACTTGGCCAAATAAGCTGATAATGTACAAATAGTGCATGTTTTGTGGAGACTAGGTATGTGGAATTTAAAAGACTAGGTCTTTTGAACACAATATAGCACTATTTCACAAAAGGCATTTCAAGCATTTTCACAAACAAGTAGGAATCGTGTACACTAATTGATAGTGCAAAATTATTTTGGTTTCTTGCATCATATATCTAATTCTTTCTAGCAAGAGAATTAGATCGTCTTCCTAGTGTGGTGTGGACTAGTTTTAGAGTGGTTCAACACTTGAACCCTCTAAGTGCACAAATTAGGAAAAGGAGAGGAGTTAATGCTTGAAGTTGAATAGATTATGGATTTAATAGGTCAAATCCGTGGTTATTTTTCTATTTTCGTTTATTCCTTTGCCACTTGTTAAACACATGGTTTAATTCTATATTTATACATTTTAACTTGCACTGAATGCTCGGGAATGATCAAATGTCACACTTCTTTGATCCGGGGGAGACATGGCTACTACCTCATTCTTCTCTATTGACACATCTTTGGGACCATCATTTCTCGATTCATCATGATCGATGGCTGAGGGTGTACCCTAGACTTGGCAAGGAAAACCAAGCAAAGAAGATTCTCGTCGATTATTAGGCAAAAATTGGGCTACTGCTCACTCAACCACTAGAGCTGAGATGTCCTCTATCTCTTTCGAAGCGCCTTTTAGGACATCTGGACCATAAGAGGAAGAGGTCCTGCAAGCAAACCCCATACTTCTGCCACTGGTCTTTGCCCCTTGTTGGGATGAGGGTTTAGGTTTTTGTTCTCCAATTGGGGAAGTTCTCCCCTCGGGTGATGCTCCTGCAGACTACTTCCGTCGTCACATGATTTATGTCACCTATTTGGAGTGATTGAAGCTGAGTTAATTTATTGATCTGATTTCCTCTAAAAAAAGAATTAGCTCTGGAACTGCGTGACATAACAATTAGAATTATTACTCATTTTTTATGTTTTTGCTGAAAAGATTGTATAACATACAACCATTTTAAACACATAATCTCTTATGATCAAATTTACCATAACGTTAAACTTTTGGAAAATTTTGGTGACAACGTTGTTTCCATATTAGAATAACTAGATAAAACATATTTGAGAAATGGTCAAATTCATTGAGCTTGTATATATATACATTCAATGAAATAATATTTATAAAATAATTAAATACTTAAAGCAGTAAATACCAAGACACGAGTTGTATACCATCAACTCATTACCAGTTATACCTCTCAGTCTACTATACTGTCATCAATTAGTTCACCATCATCATCCTGATACTGCATGGGGTCCTCTTCAGGATCCTCTTCCGGTTCAGGTATCATTTCAGCCAATTGGTCTATGTGCTCTCTGAGATCATCTATTTGATCACACAGAGCTTGATTTTACTATCGAAGTTGTTCAATCTCAACCTCATGTTCTGCCTTTAGCGCTCCAATCTCCCATTTGAGAACTGAATTTTTGCGATCCAACTTGTCATCCCTTTGTTCAACCGATTCTTGGAAGTAGACATCTCTAGATATATCGCTCTTAAGTTTTTTCATCTCATCATGACTATCTCTCAATTGCTGTTGTAGTTCAACAATGAGACTGGTGAAGTGCTCGTTAGGATTTGTTGACAGAGGACAGTTGGGGTTGATAGGAAATGACATTTGAAATGCACAATAACAAACTTAACTTAATTGCAATTTCTATTACGAAGAAAATAAACGCCCTATATCAAATGCTTCGTGTACAACGTTATTTCTCTTAGGATAATACAATTACAATTATTTAGATTTTCAAATTATACCAAATAATACCTCAAAAAACACTCAAAAACCTGCGATTCAAACAAAGCTCAAATTTCAGAAATGATTACAGAGAGGCAGAGAGAGAGAGAGATAACTCAAGAGAGAGTTAGTGATTGAAGTTTGTAGTGATTGTGTACAAGGGATGCATGGCCTTATATGGGCATGACAACACTTCTCATCTTATTGCAACATTTAACATGTAATAATGGCCTTTGAATTGTTTGTAACAACAACTGAACATTAAGAGGATCAAATTGGATTCAATTTCATAACAACGGCTAGCTTCCATGATTTCCATAAAAAACTGAAAATGTGAATTTGAACTCCAAAATTGAGTTTGCACCATTTGAGGTTTTAAACCTGAAAATCTTAAACCTCTAATTAATCACATGAAAACCTGAAACTTCAATTTCAAAAATCCAAATGCAATTTCAAAAAGTAATCCACATGAAATCAGATTTGAAATATGAAGTTCAATTCAATTTTAGTTATCTGAAAAATAATGAAATCTCAAACTTCAGTAATAAAATCAAAGTTTATTTTCTAATTGTTACCAAATAAACCCAAATATTTTGTTGCAAAAATATTTCTTGAGACTGAGACATTCGCTACTCTATTTTTCATAACACTTCAAACTCAAATTTGGATTTGAACTTAATATAAGGAGTTTATTATATCAATAACTTCCTATGTGGGATAAAAAATTATGTGTATAATACTCACCCCATAACACCTTATATACTTATCAATTCCACCATTGTCTTATGTGGGACAAACATTTTTTCTTTTTTTCTCAATCTAATCTATGAATGTCATGTGATTTTTATTAAAATTACAACACTCCCCCACAAATTCATAGATTTGAATTCTAGTTTCTTTGACTTGCTTTCAACAATGATACTTTCCGATTTGAACCACTGCCTAAGTTATCTAATGTCAGCTATCACCAGGTCAAATGGAACTAAGCCTTGAATTTGAGCATGTGGGTGTGATAGCGTTTGTCAGTAACAACTAGCCACCGGCTTTGTATGTATCTTTAGGCCTGACACTTAGGTTATGTGTCCTGATCCTGTTCATGAATACTATCAGGAATAACCCAATTTCTTAGTTGCAGCCAAACAACTACATTAACTTAGTTGGGCGTCTCTAGGGATGCACTGCTAGCATTTCATCTAAAAGAGTTGACCTCATTCAGAGTTAAACTCTTACTATACTTGCAGTACTAGCAACTTCCATAATTACAGGAGATTGACTCTAGATAGAAAGTATCAGTCTATTATGGTGCTCCGACATACCCTATGACTTGTTGATACCACATTGAACCTTTTTTGTGGGATCTCCACTTGGAAGGTTGGATTGCCATCGTAGTTACATCGTTGATTAGTTTTCAATTTTATCCCTAATCTGGATTTATTTACTTATTCCAATCCTTTCATCAAAGGATCAACCATATTGTCTTTTTGTTCCCACAAAGTCAATGCCAATTATTTGTCTAACACTAATGCTCTTATAAACTTTAGTCTAACTTGGTTGTATCGTTTAGTTTTTTGGTTGTATTTATGACTCCTCACCTTCGCAATTGTGGTTTGACTATCACAATGTACAACAATAGGTGGAAGAGGCTGACTTACAATGGAAAGTTCTGATAACAACCCAAATAGCCATTGTGCCTCAGCACCAGTCGTATCCAGCGCATATAACTCGGCTTCAAAAGTAGATTATCAAAGTATATTTTGCGGACTTTCAGGAGACTGCGCCCCTACCTAAGGTAAAAATATATCTTGAACACCCATTGCTACCGGAGTTTTTGGCTATCCAGCTAGCATCACTATATCCTCAAGTACAACAAGGAATCAACTATAATGTATGGTGATTGAAACCGTGCCCTTCAGGTACCTCAGTAACCTTCCAAAGCACTCTAATGGGTTCTGTCAGGACAATTAGTTTATTTTGTCAACTTTGAGACAGAAAAGGATATATCTGATCTCGTGCCATTTGCTATATATTGTAAGCTCCCAATAATTTGGGAAGACCTTAGTTATGCAATCGGAACACCACTTTCATTTTTAAAACTAATATTCCAAAAATGACTTGGTTTCTAAAACATGATACTCAAATCTCTATTCAAATAAAGAAAATTAAATACCATCATGTTCGTACGACACTACTAATTTCACAGATAGTAGTCAAGTAAGAAAAATAGAGACTATGAGCTTTTGAAAACTCTTATATTGGATCAAACGTCTGATGCCATTACACCATCTAAATGTATACTCACGAAAAGAATCATCTGACGCTAATGCTTAGTAGCCACCAAACTCACACTAGAGATATGGTACACCTACTTAGATAAGATGCGCTCTGAAAATGAGATACAGATCTATGCTCTTTATACTAAGTGGTTTGTGTTATTCATGTTTATTTTATTGTTCGTTAGGTTCAGCATAATAATTAACATTAATGTGCTAAATTATTCCAATGTAGAGCGAGTTAACCAAAACACGCTAGCGACTACTGTAGCAATTTGTGTAAGCACACAAATAATCTATTGCTTTTGAGATGCAAGCAATATAAGAACCCCCACAGTTACTCTGTTTTGTTATTCAAAAAAAGTTCCTTGATATGATCAATAATCATTTCAATATTTGAGCAACTTATTGGTTCATTGTGTTGTCATGGCCTTGAATTTACCGAATAAGTCAATTCTTTTTTCAAAAAAATTGAAACATTAATCGAGTCCCTAATTAAAATTTTATCCATTTCAATACATTTATTTTTTTCAAGATTGTTGGAAAAAACTTTGGTCACTATGCTATTTTCGTACTGGAATAACTGGATAAAACAGACTTGAAAAATGGTCACATTCATTGAGCATGTATATATATATATATATATATATATATTATATATATATATATATATATCACATTCAATGACACCTTTATTATAAAATATTTAAATACTTATGCAGTAAATACCAATATAGGAGTTGTATACCATCAACTCATTACCAGTTATACCCCTCATTCTACTATACTGCCATCAGTTAGTTCACTGTCGTCATCCTGATACTCCATGGGGTCCTCTTTAGGATCCTCCTCCGATTCAAGTATCGTTTCAGTCAACTGGTCTATGTGCTCTATGAGATCAGCTA
The DNA here is from genome assembly GCA_034509725.1 of Sesamum angolense. NCBI lineage: Eukaryota > Viridiplantae > Streptophyta > Magnoliopsida > Lamiales > Pedaliaceae > Sesamum > Sesamum angolense. The sequence goes on from JACGWL010000753.1 coordinate 82,669, forward strand.
CTTGATCACGCAGAGCTTTGTTTTCCTGTTGAAGTTGTTCAATCTCAACCTCATGTTATGCCTTTAGCTCTCTAATCTCCCATTTGAGAACTGAATTTTTGCAATCCAACTTGTCAGTCCTTTGTCCGACCCATTGTTGGAAGTAGGCATGCCTAGATATATCGCTCCGAAGTTTTTCCATCTCATCATGGCTATCTCTCAATTGTTGTTCTAGTTCAACAATGAGAAAGGTGAAGTGCTCTTCATGATTTATTGCAAAGGACAGTTGCGGAGCAAACGATATTTTAACTGCACAATAACAAACTTAATCGAATTGCAATTAAAATTGCTTGCCTTGAAGAAAATAAACGCCCCGTATCAAGTGCTTCAAGTACAACGTTATTTCTCCAAAGACAAAACGATTACAATTTTTTCGATTTTAACACTATACCAAAAAATACCTCGAAGAATACTCAGAAGCCTGTTATTGAAACAAAACTCTAATCTCAAAAATAATTAGAGAGAGGTTGAGAGAGATAGCTCGAGAGAAAGCTAGTGATAGAAGTTTGTAGTGATTGTGGACTTAGAATGAGGGATGCATGGCCTTATATAGGCATGACAACACCTCTCATGTTATTGCAGCTATTAACATCCGATAATGGCCTCTGAATTCCTTCTTATAACAGTAAAAAACCGCCACTAATATGTTTGTAACAACAACTGAACATTAAGAGAATGAAATTTGATTCAATTTCATAACAACAGCTAACTTTCATGATTTCCATATCAAGTTTTAAAAAACTGAAAATGTGAATTTGAACTCAAAAATTGAGTTTGCACCATTTCAGGTTTTAAACCTAAAAATCTTAAACCTCTAATTAATCACATGAAAACCTGAAACTTCAATTTCAAAAAGTAATCAATAAGAAATCAAATTTGAAATATGAAGTTCAATTCAATTTCAGTTATTTAAAAAATAATAAAATCTGAAACTTTAGTAATAAAATCAGAGTTTATTTTCTAATTGCTACAAAATAAACTCAAATATTCTTGTTGTAAAAATATATCCTAAGACTGAGACATTCGTGACTCTAGTCTCCATAACACTTCAAACTCAAATTTGGACTTGAACTTAAAATAAGGGGTTTATTATATCAATAAACCTCCTATGTGGGATAAGAAATTAGTTATAATACCCACCCCCACAACAGCTTACATACTTATCAATTCCATCATTGTCCCATCAGTTTCTTATGTGGGACAAACATTTCTGCTCTTTTTTTTCAACCTAATTTATTGATTTTTTGTAATTTTTATTAAAATTACAACAAAAATATTTGGTTTAATGCAATTTACCTTTTTGTAATATTGAAAATGAGTAAATTACCCCACTAGAAAAAAATAATAGCAATTTATCCCTTGTGTTTTTTAAAACACAGAAAGATAAATAGTTGTTTTTTGTTTTCATAGAAAGTAATTTGCTCATTCGCAATATCACAATGAATTTGCTTACATTTCTCTCCTAAAACGATTATATTCTAAATTATCTTATTTAATAAAATCGACAAATAACAACCTAAAATATTACTTGGCCCTTCCTCATGTCCAAATGCGATTAGACGTACGATAGTAAACTCAACTTGGAAAGGATATACCTTAGATTTTGTTCATGCATATCTTTTCCCAAGTGATAAAAGAATTCTACGTCATTACCAATACTAATTCCATGTGATAATGTTCTAACTTGCTATGCAAGAGGATCATTAATTATGTGAACTAGAATAATGTCGTGGCATCATTAAGAAACCTATAGCATTTCAACACTTCAAGTAGATTCTAGGAATAATTACACTCCCCCTCCTTGAGTTTTGGTGTAATTATAAAGATAGTATTTATAGTTTGAAAAATTATATCTAAAACCCCTGATGTCTGCTTCTATCTAACAAAAAGTTAATCCATTAGTCAAAATTCACCAAATTTGTTGATTGTTAAAAAAACAATAAAAAAAAAATCTATATTTACCCCTAATAAATTTTTTTCACGATCAAATTATTCTCATACGTCTTCACCCATTAATGCATATGAGGAGGTATATTTTCATCATTATAAGATTAATTTAGTCTGAAAATAATTCTTTGACCTTGAATAAGTCAATAATAAGTCAATTGAGGGTAACTATCAATTTTCATTCAGATTTTTTTTTTTTACTAATATCAGCAAATTTAGTGAATTTTGACTAACATGGAAACTTATTTGTTCGACGAAAGCAAACTTCAGAGGTCCTGGTGTAATTTTTAAAACTACAAAAAAATCTATATGTAATTATATTAACTCTCAGGAGAATGGAATGTAATTATCCCTATTTTCTAATATATATACTCTAAGTAAGTGCATGATGCCCGGAAAAGGGCAAAAAAGAAGAGTAAGTGGTCTCTAGATGAACTACCTTACATAATATATATCAATGCCCTTAGATTACTGCACCTAACGTATTAAAATGCTATATAGTTGTTTGCCATGTTATGTGTACTTTGAAGTGTATATTTTTAAATTAATTGGTCATCATGTACTAAAACTATATGGTACGAATATATAAAATATTATCTTTTAATTAAAGATTATTGTGTTCGATGATATCAATAACGACACGTCGATATATATATATACACACAACCCCCTTTTTGTAATTATATAAATGATAATAGTTCGTCATAAAGTACTTTAATTGATAAAAACGGACCACTTAATTTTTGTTAGCCGATTATGTATTTCTTTACCTCCAATGATTGAAGACAACTTTCTTAGCTAATTTGTATATATCTATTTATATATAATTGAAAATTATGGTTTTGCGTCTTCAGTATTTTTGATTTGTCATAAAGATTTTTATTTTTAAAATTTTAAATGATTTATTTTTGTTTTTCATTTGCTATATATGTTCGAGTAACTTGTTCTTGCTCGTCCAGTATCTCACCCATCCATATTTTTCTCATATTTCGATTCCTTCTGTCCAGTTATTCCATCAATTTTGTTTTAACCCAATTGCATTTCGATAAAAAAATTATTATTTTAATAAAAATATTATATATATAAATAGAATTTGCGCATGGATCGAGTGTGCTTTTCTAATTAGTCTCTTTAAGCGATCTACAGCCCGAAAACCTGTTATGACCATTCATATTGATGATGAGACTCCAAGTCATCCAAAGTTTTTGTAACTAAAAAAAGTACTGAAGGTTATGTGTACTGTAAAAAAAAAAAAAAAACCAGAATCTCCTCTAACAAAAATAAAAAAGAAAATGTTCATTATAAAAAAAAAAAAAAAAAAAAAGGAATAAATTGTTGGTTGAGTCTTTGGATTCATTGAAAAGCTAAAAGTTGATTCGTTTTAGGAAGGTTATTAGAATCCTATGCTAGGTTGGAGATAAGTTAATTATACAAATGTTGATGGATTGAGAGAATCATAGGTCACCAAGTAATAGTTGTTAAAGTCACTTGATTGTGACTTTTAAGTATTCAGGGGGTGGACCCATCAATACCAACATATTGAATACTCCAAATTTGTCCATGCTAAAAGGAATTTTGACTACAAATGAGAGAAAAAACCCAGCCACAAAAATGTTGAATAGTTGCGAAAAAATTTGATGCTAACGAGTAGAAGTTTTGCTATTAATTTGTATTATTTAATATATATTTAAATAATTTGTTGCTAAATTCGTCATCAAGTAAATTTTTGTCGATAAATTCATTAGTAAGTAAATTTCTTATTTCAAATAATGTAGATAGGCGATGAGAATTTTACTTGTTAATTAGCTTGAGGTCATTTTTTTTTGTTACTACTGAGTTACTTTTTTTTTTTTTAAGTAAGAACGATCAACTATTATTAATTAAAATAAATTGATTATAATATTTTTTGCCGAATATCAATATCTAATAAATACTATTACAACAATCATACCCTGATCAATAATATCAAAATAAATTAAATCTAACCACCACCTACTATTACAGTAAATAGGGATAATTACACTCCCCTTCCCTGAGGTTTGAGAAATCACATCTAGCGGCTCTGAGGGTTGCTTACGTCTAACAAATAAGTCCCCCCATTAGTTAAAATTCACTGAATTTGTTAATATTAACAAAAAAAATGAAAAAAAAATTATATTTGCCCCAATTGACTTATTACTGATTTATTGCAAATTAGATAAGTTTTTTTATTACCAAATTACCCTCATACGCCTTCACGTATTAATGCATGTGAAGAGGTATATCTTCACAGTTATAAGAGTAGTTTAGACGAAAAAAAAATATTTGACTTGCAATAGGTCAGTAATAAGTCAATCGAGGGTAAATATCAATTTTTTTTCAATTTTTTTAAATATCAGCAGATTCGGTGAATTTTGACTAACGGATGAACTTATTTGTTAGACGAAAGCAAACCTCATGGGCGCTATATGTAATTTTTCAAATTACAAAGGGTTTAGATGTAATTACACCAAATTTCAAGATCGAAAGAGTATAATTATCCCTAAAAAAAATAACACATACGACACAATAGAAACAACATCCCGCTCACACAATGGCCCATGCATTTTTGTCCTTGAAGACCACAATAATGTTATAATAATTGAGTAATATATGGTCCGAAACTCAAAATTAAACAAATTCAAGGGAGTAAAATAGTATTTAAAAGTTTGAACAAGATCTAGAATGTGTACGAACTGTATCTGTGATCACGACTCTCGAACTTGGATCGACTCGTGGGAATTCGTACGTACCTTCTTAAATTAAGATTAATTAAGGTTACAATATCAATAAAGTTTAGTGTAAAAATGAAATCATGGTTTGAGCACTGAAATTTAAATTTAATTTGGCCCATTCAATGACTATAATCATGACTTAAGGCAGGAAAAATTCGAGCACTAGACAAATTATTATAACCTTAGTGGATCAAGAACAATCACATATGTGCAACCAATGATAAAATACTTGAACCCCTTTTTGTGTTTTTTATTTTTTTATTTTTTAGGGGTTGGTTTGGAAACATTTGCAAGAATTATGTATTTCTAAATGATACCATTTATTATATTCAAATTTAAAATTCATCAAATCAGTCGATAATTTCAAAATAAATAATACATCTAGAAGAAACAAAGAAACACTATCAAGTAAATATATATTTGTCAATGAGGTCTAGCTCAGTTGCGAATCTGAAGCTCCATGACTTCAAAAGTTATGGGTTCGAACCCCGCCATATGCATGGGTTCTACTGCATAGTAGGTGTTGTTTCTACTGTGATAGTAGGTGTTGATTAAATTTAATTTATTTAATATTATTGATTAGGGAATGATTTTTATATTGATCTTTATTAGATTTTGATGGACAAGAATGATTGTAATCAATTTATTTCAATTAATAATAGTTCATCTATCTTACTTTAGAAAAAAAAATAGATATATATTTATATTTATAGAATTCGAAATTATAACTTCGTAGTTATGAGACTTAAATCTTACTAGTCGAACAAGACTTGATTGGTTTGCAAGAATTCAATTGAAATGTAATGATTTGTGGATGAGATTTAGTTCTCACTTTTGTCCATTTGCAATTGGGTTTTCCTTTAACCCTAGAATCCCGGGGTTTAGATGAGGTTCTTCAGGGATAGTTGGAATATGGGACTTAACAATATAGTCTAAAGTTAGAAAGCAAAGGTATGGGTGCTGCACAATATTCCTTCTTCAAATCTCATTCACATATTTATTTGATTATTAGTTTTCTAATGATTGCTAATAATGTGTTGTTCAATTGGTGAAATTAAAGGTGGTGTTCAGTTTTCTTAATGTATATGTAAAGAAATAGTGATAACAAATTTTGAAGCTCAAAGACTTAGACAACTTATAAGTAATTAGGGTCAAAGTCCCACCAGTTTTTTGTTTTTATCTATTTTATATATTATCGTGTGTTATATGTGTAGAAATATATAATTAAAAGTGTGTATATAACTTATTTAATTACAAAAAATTATTGAGTTCATAATTTTATTTATATTTATAACTTTTGATATGTGTATATCCCTAGGCCTAAGGCCCAAAGGCTCGGAACCGGCTCAGAAGCACTCCTCTAGCGAACAAAGTCCAAATCTCATGAAGGAGTCCAGTCCCGGCTCAAAGCAAGCCCTAACTAGGCTCCAACCCAAAGACCGTGAGTAAACGGATCGAAGATGGAGTAGGTACAAGGCCTAGGAATGCGATCGGCCTAAGCAATTATTCCAGCCCAAGTGACGCACGACCAGTCCAGCCGAACTAGGGCAAGGACGTCTCAGCACAAGATTCCTAAGCCAACTGGACTCCTAGTCAACTTGGACTCTTATCCTAACTAACAAACCCTCGAAATTCGGAAGTCCTCTTCAGCCTAGGACTCTCAGCTATAAATACGATGTTTCCTCTACGGATTGGGGCCTCTTCCAAGTTCTACACATTGTTTACTTTCATTTATGTCATACATTGAATTCTCATATTCTAATAGCGATTATCCATAGGTTATCTTATTTTTTTACGCATTCATCTTTTTCTATCTCTGAATCAATCACTTATTTGGGCGTTGGAGTGCTAACATATTTCTTGCAGGTCCTCTCTGTTGGATTTGTATTATTTCGCGGCCCAAGCTATTTGGATCAGTCCTACGAACTTGTGTATTTCCGAACGTATCAACATCGAAACATTACTACAATTATATTTTTCAAACAAATGATAAAAATGTTTTAATTGTTCAGGAAACTTTTGTTATTTTGTAATTTAATATATCTTTTTTAATCATAAAAAATACGTAATGACAAAATAACTCCTGTAGACTAAATTTATGTGCCAGTTACATGACCATTTTCTGGCCACAATTTCGTCAGAAAATCAGAGGGACCGATCTGAGATAAAAGCTAAAGTTTATGGATGCAAACATTAAAAAATGTATGTTAGAGATTAAAGTAATTCTAAAGACCAACTTAATGGACAGACTATAATATTTACCCTTTATATAACTAATTCTTATTTATTATTGAAAAGAGTAATTATATAAAGGTATGAATGTTTTCCACAATAGGAATAAGCGTTTAAGAGATTTTTTTTATATATTTAATTATAATTATAAGTTGCACTTATTAGTATTATTTTACCTCCAGTTTATTATGCTAAAAAATAAAAGTATACAAAAGTACAACCTAAAAATAATTATCTAATATTAAAGTATGATAAAATAGTTAGAAGTTACTCATTAATTTTTCTAAATCTTCTAATTTAATGAGGTTGATAACTTTTACTTAAAATTTCATGATACTATTCTTTAATATTTTTTATTTTCTAAATTTAGATTAGTATTTAATGTTATATATTATTCAAATGCTATTTAATTTTAAGTTTTATTGTGCCCTAATATATTAAAATTTTCTTAAAGTATTTAAAGATCTCTTCTAACAAATAAATCAAGTAGAATATTATTTATCTATTTATTTTTTTTAATTAGATATATTGATCATTGTCTGCATAGTTTAGAGGTATTAAGATTATTAAATAGTCTTTTTATTATATAGAATTTTAATCTTTTATAATTAATTTGGTTTAGTATAATAAAAAATTACTTAAGTACAGGTATGAGAGTGTCTTTTCACAATGAACGGAAAACATTTAAGATTCACACTTTTATTAATGGGTTTAGTGCAATTTATACTTCTCGTGATATTGTAAATAAACAATTATTTTTCTATGAAAAAATAATAGCAATTTACGTCTCTGTATTTTTAAAATAAAATAATTTATACAATTGACAAAAAGCCGTTAAAATTTTAAAGGATCAAGTACACTATTGACCCTGTGTTTTTAGCTTAATCATATTCATTTCATTACATCATATACATTATTTATTTCGAGAGTGAGTTCACATACAACATATTGTTAGTACAACATTTGCATTTTCAGCTCTTTCATTATATTTTGCACACTATAAATTTTTAACTTTATCTCAATGGATAAGAAGCAACCTTAATTAAGGGTCAATGTCTATCAATTTTTGCAGAAAGCTACAAAACATTTTCTCGCATAAAAATAATAATTAATTTGAATAATTTAACAAATTTAAAAAAATTAACATAAGAAAAATAAATTTAAATTGACCATTTTACTTATAAAAGTTAAAATCCAGCCACATTTTTACCAAAAAATGGTAATGAGACTAAACTTAGTATAGAAGCTAACTTAAAAAATAAACTATGATGAATACTGAAATCCAACAGCACCACAATGGTCGAAAGATCTTCAATGAAATAACAAAATCAAAGGAGGGCTAACCAGCAAAGTAGGGGTTAACACTCATATTTTAGGTCAATAGGTGATTTACTAAAGCAATGATTGCAAAACTTGAAATAAAGTAAGAACAATGGTGTAAGAATCAAAGTGACTTAATAAAATATCGAGATAAATTAATAATAATTGTGTGGAGTGCAAAAATGTGTAAGAGACTCGTTGAGAATCGAGAGAAAAGAGTGTGTGAGAATGAGTGATACTTGTTATGTTTAAAGTTGCACAAAAGCCTCTATTTATAGGCTAATTTGAGAAATATTTGGAACTGGTTCCAGCATGTGATATACCATTTGAAAGTTACATGAGTTATCTGACTAACAAAAAAAATGAATTTTCATTTGGACTTATCTAGAATGAGATATACCTTTTTTATGAATCATAATAAGTCAATTCGAGTTATACGGATTCTGTTTTACCAGTTATTATCAAGTCGTAGCTATGGAACTAGGAGTTTGTTGGAGATTTTTTGACATGATGTTTCTCAAGGTATAAGAAATATGTATGGCATCCCATCCCTACTGTTTGATAAGTCATCTTATTGAATTGGCTGCCAGGTTAGTGTAAACATAAAATTATATACCGGATACCTTGTTTTTGGGCCAACAGGATTGGATCTGTTTGGATTCCTAGTGGGAGCTCACCTCCTTTATTTTGGATTTTATAAAATATGAGGGGGGGCGGGGTATCATCACTAACCCACACTCCAGGAGTGAAAAACTTGGTAGCTATAGTATTCCTATCTACGCAAAAGATCTTCCTAAAGAATTTTTCCGAACCCTGCTGGTTCAACAAGGAAGATCCTATTGAGTTGCCTTCATAAGTTTTGCTATGTTATTGTGAGAAAGTCATGCTTGGGCCACAAAGATGTTTCTAAGTGTGTTGGGCAAAGATGTATCCAACTGTGCTGGGCTTAACAACCTTTCCCGTGCACTTGGGGGATCTGCACATATCTAAAAAAACAAGTGCTAATTATAGCAGCTAAAGCGATAAGATAGCCTTGGCTATGTGATGAGGAAGCTAACGCTACCAAATATGGTCTCACGAGTTGTGGCACATTTAGAATGGAGAAAAGTTGCACCATTGTTATGAACAAAGGAATACACTCCTGTTTTCCTATCTCGCGAGTCATAGGGGGCGACAGTTGACATATGATTTGGTTGATGGGTTGGACCTAACACCGAGTAGCTTGATTCACTAGAATCCTTGAAATCATGTGAAGATGTAAGGCAAAAGTATCTAGAGAATTTCATTGGATAAGAATAGTATTAGATACCTCTCACAAGGCTTTTTCTATGTGAATCTTAAAAGCGAGACATGGTAAATCTCTCTTATGGATCCCAAGTCCAATAGGAAATAATTTTCGAAACCCCACTTGAAAGTGGTAGGTTTTTTTATAAACAATGAGAAGGTTAAAGACTAATAACCATGTCTTCAACTTGAACAATAACATTACTATTATTTGCTTATTTCTGCTTTACATTTTAGATATGTGTAAGAACCCTTTGACCATGATAATAGAGACTTACAAATTCAACGATATGAACTCTAACAATTGGCTACAAAATTTGAGATTGTCCTCGATTTTAAGAGCATGGCTATGTCTTAGACAAGCCGCTCCCGACAACCTTGTCGGAAGGCTCCTCGCCTAACGATTGTTTGACGTTCGACAAATAGCTTGAGGAAAATCAGAAGGTCCACAATATTATATGGCTTTGACTAACGATATCAAGAAGAAATATGACCGGCTGGACGATGTCTCTTCAATTATGCCTGTTTATGATATTTCGGATAGGTATATCAGATATGCTATCGCAAAAGCATTCTTTGCAACCAAGTTGGCTAAAGAGTCCTCTGTACAAAGTCATGGCGTTAAAATGCTATTTCTAGTGGAGAAACTCGAAAGATCTCAAAGCTAAGCTTGATAATAATACGTACATTAACGTGATCCTCCAATCACTTCTTCTATTCTATGACCCGTTTTGTTATTAACTATACATGAATGGGCTTCAAGAGTTTATCATGATGAGTAAATAAATATGTTGGTCCAATATGAGGGAACAACCCACAAGTTTGTGCCTGCAGTATTAGTAGGGCAGGCTTCGACCTCTAAGGTAAAAGGTAAGAGGATTGGATGCTGGAATAGAAAGAGGGTTAAGAAAAAGGTTGTAACAACCACTATTAGCACTTCGAGCGCCCTTGTTGCCCCATGGGATGGGCAAAGGGAAAGAGAAGGTTGGTGGGTTCACAACAGTAAAAGACAAATGATGTCTACATGAATTTTCACGAAAATGGCATTGGAAGATGGAGTTCCCACAACTCCTCTCCAAGCAAGGTATATTTGTAGTTGAAGTAAAAATGATAACTAATTCTGCTTCATAGGTATTGGATACCGATTGTAGAACTCACATCTACAATAACTTGCAGTTGCTGGAAATAAGTAGAAGACTAAGTGAGGACGAGATAATCTCTGAGGCTGGGTGATGGCAAGGCCGTTACTGCTGAAGCTGTAAGATCTGTCAACTTAGTCATTAGTGATAATGTTCAGACCAGAATAAAAGATTGTTACTTTAGTCAACTTAGTCTACTGTTTGCTGGGGGGATCAATGGGTGACAGTCTGCCTTACTGGAGCAAAGCAAGAGTTGGTCCCTCAGCTCCTTGCTCCCTTTCCATGCTGAGCCTCTCTTGTTGGGATGATTACTCTGCTCTAATAGCCAAAGAGCCCCGAAGGGTCAAGGTTGATGGTCTCAACGATAAACTGGCAAAGTTGTTCATAGAAGAGTATGGCGATACAAAGCAAAGCTGTTGGATCAAAAGCATGCATGGGCATTGAACCCCCATTGCTTGTCCTAGAGGTGGAGCCACAAAAATTGCTGAGGGAGGGAAGAGTTTTCGAGCCTTTGTCACCTCAATTGCGTGAGCTAGCCATTTCTCACGACTTTAGCTCAAGTGTTTCCATAGATGGCGCCAATGATACATACCGAAGTCAAGGTAAACCACAATGGTCAAAAGATTTTCAATGAAATCCGAAGATAAAAGGAGGATTAACCTGCAAAATAGGGATAAGCACTCTGATGCTTAAGTCTATACTTGATTTACTGAAAAAGTAATTGAAAAAATTTTAAATAACGTAAGAACAATGGTGTAATAATCGAAGTAACTTGATAAAGTATCTAGATTAAGTAATAATAATTGTGTGGAGTGTGAAAATGTGCAAATGACTTGTCAAGAGAAAAGAGTGTGAGAATGAGTGATGCTTGTTACCGTTGAGGCTGCACAAAGGCCTCTATTTATAGACTGAGCCAGAGAATGAGTTACCTAACTAACAAAAAAAAATTTACGATATGTATTTATCTAGGAAATATGACAGTTTGAATGAGTCATTCTCAACCAATCTGAGTCTACGGATTTTGCTTTACCTATTGTTGTCGGGTTTGCCACCATGGATCTAGAAGAAATTTATTGGAGGTTTTGGGATATTATGTGTCTCACATATAAAAAATATGGATGACATAATAAGTCGATTGTCAAGTTAGTATAAACATAAAATATGGGTCTAATACCTTGCTCGCTGACCCACTTTTGTTTTGGACTTTTAAAAGATAATTTGAATATTATAAAATTTGATGGATTAAATTGATTTTAAATGCAAATTAAATGACCAACTATAATAATTTTCCTAAAAATCATTTAAACTCAATTCAATTTTAATCAAATCAATCTCAAACATAATATTTACATCTCGACAAAATTTCAAGCTACCTTGACTCTAATATATTCTAGTCCACTTGATTCCTTTATCCCGGTAGTGTCTCAATCAACAAAGACCAAAGGACACAAAATCTGGCAAATATCTTTAACTTTTTAATACTTTTCGGTTAAAGATGCACAAACTTGATGGATCACAAGAGTTACAAATGTACATGGGAATCTTTTACTCAAAATCCCTACTTTCAGACCAACTATACAGCTTGCTATTCTGCAGAAACTGCAGTATGTTTTTGCTACCTCTTCCTTCATCCCTATTCCCAAGTGTCCCCAACCAAAAGCCTAATTGTAAGATTATTACAATCCCGCACCTCCCCCTCGCCACCCCATCCCCCCTAAAAAGATTAAGCCAAAACAAGAAAAATGATTTACACTTTTAGAGTGTAGTCTTCCCTTTCAATGGATTCCTTCATGCTTTCTCCAGTCTTTTGACTAAGAGTGCCGTCTTCCTCGGCATCAAAGCTCGAGTGGACGCTGTAGAGAACATATACAAGCACAACAAGGGCCGAAAAGAATCCGAATCGGACATAAGATGGCCTATCCAGAGCGCCCAACAAGAATATGTTAAGGAAGATGGATATGGAAGGAATCCATGGCATCAAAGGGACCCCCAGAACTCGGGCTTTCGTGCTTGTGGGACCATGAAATGGAATAACTGTACGATGCCAATTGCAACAGCAATGCATGAACCAAGCATGAAACCTTTCGGCTTGCCTGATGGTGCAAATTGCCAGAGGAGAGTAAAAATGACAGAAGTGAGTGAGAAGCAGAACAAGAACGACAGCGTCGGCCATGGGTTTGTCGTCCCAACAGTCACATAGCGTCGGTAGATTACCGCATTCGCCACCATGTAGAAGATGAACAGAGTTCCAATCGACACAAATTTCAACAGGATGTTTAGATCAGTAAAGAGCGCGATTGCTGCTGTAAAGATTCCTGTGACAACCAAAAAAAGGAAATATTGTAAAGGAGAAAAGAGTACGAAAAAGATGATATAAAGCAATAGATTGGTAAGAAAAACGGCAAAGAAATGTAGAAAGTTATAAAATCTGTTATAGTGTCTCTTTCCCACAACAACGGGTCATTTTCATTACATAGCAATCTGGATCTTTCCTAAGCTAGACCACCATAGCTTCAGAAGATCTTCACAAGTCAAGATATGAGTTTCAAGGAATAAATTCTAGACATTGAAATACCTCTAGCTATATAGCATCAAGAATCATTTGAAATTTCCATTTACAAAGTCAAAAAATGCACTCTCCATGTGATACCTTAGAACCCACATCTTGTACAGTTGTACTAATCTTAGTAGGCCATGTGATCTATTTGTCAATATGTTGTAGCATAATCTCGTAGACTTTCGGTTAATATGCCTTTTTTTGAGATCCCATGTCGAAATCAGCAATTGCCTAAAGCAATAGTTTCATCCACTTGCTCAAGAAGAACAATAATGGCAAACTGATTTTGCAAAAGTCTACTATTACTTATATTCCAGGATAAACAAATCTAAGCCAAGAACCAAGCTTATCTACTAAAATAGTAGATAATAGAATACTAGAGTAATTAGAGTAATAATCTACACCACACATGCATGCATAATTCTTGTGAAATTTCCACAATGTTCTCTACAAATTCTTCAAATCAATAAATACAAGGCCCACCGGACAAAGGACAATTTGGCTGCATTAAAACAAAGAGCACAGTATAAATGGTGGATCTTCTATCGCATTTTCGTATCATATATTGGTGTTATGTAATTGCTACGTGTTCTTTCCTAAATTGCAAAAATATAATTAAATTAGATTATAATTTAGAAGTGGGGTTGCCCACAATACACGCGTGTATGTAATAACTGTTCGCGATGCTAAAGTGTGATCGAAGATCCTTCGACCAATATAAACCAGAAGCCCGTCTCTTAACCGAAAGAGTGCAAAGTGGACCCTATTCAATAACGACCAATCTTAGTACAAACAAGCAAATACCACGTAATGACACATCATGCACTCGTCATAATTCACAATGCACGCACGAGTCTTCTAAATCTTGACAAACGACCAAAAACTTGACCAGGACGACCACACATTACTAGAACAATAGTGTCTGTATCACAAATCACATCAGTATAATCACCAGAGATATCAAATTCACAACCTTAAGTTGCATTTATCCACAAGAATGATAAAGATAGCTCAAGATTGACTCAAGATGGCTGTATATCATGCGAACCATAACGGCACGCAAGACAAACCCTTTTTGCACCGGAGAATGTGCTTTTTCTTATATCTGTAGGTATGGACTAGAAAGTACAATGAAACAGCGCAAAAAAGCAAAGCACGCAAGAGAGGGTATTGCCAAAAATGGGCGGGGGGGGGGGGGACAATAATGGGAGGGGACGGGAGCATACCAAGGAAGGCGGAGGCGTTGACAGGGGTGGAGGTGGAGTGGTGGACCCTGGCAAACCAAGAGGGGACCACGCATGACCGTCCGATCACGCACATGTAACGTGCCTGGCCCAGCATCGCCACCAGCAGCGACGTCAAAATACCGAAACTGGCCCCCACACCGATCACGTTCGACACCCACCTCCACCCTGATGACCCTTCTCTAAACGCCCCTGAAAACGGCGCCTCGGGATCAATCTGTGCCACAGAAACTCATCAATTACACTCCAAGAATAGCACTTGGGCCTTGCACCTTAAGCATAAAAACTTGTACTTTTAAAAGGCCAACTCAGGTTCCAGAAAATCAAGCAACAACAGAGTGGGAGTAATTGCAGAGGAGGTTTTTGCTGAGAAAGTTAAGTGCTGAATCGTGAATAAAATAGTTAATATTCGTATGGAAGTAAATTTAATTTACCATGTCATAGGGGAGAAGGGCGGACATTGAAGCGGCCATCAAGCAGTAAAGAACGGTGACGAGGATGACGGAGCCCGAGACACCAATCGGAATATTCTTCACTGGATCTTTCACCTCCTCAGCCATAGTGGAAACGGCGTCATAACCGATGTAACTCAAGTACACCATGGCTGCCCCATTGAACACCCCGGAAGCTCCGAAAGGGAAAAACCCGCCCGCATTTTTTGGGTTCCCGGGTTCGGTGAAGTTGTTCCAATCCCCCCTCCAAAATCCCACCACTATCACAAATACTATGAATAGAATGTGCAGCACTGTTAGCACCATGTTTAACCATGAACTCTCCTTGTACTGCAAAATAAAGAAGAGTTTCAGACATTAATGGAGGAAAAATTGGAACAATTTCGGTGGAAAATTTGAACGTGTTTTAATGGAAAACCTGTAGCAAATAACCAGTGTGAGGAGAAGAACCACGGCAACGGCGATTAAGTCTATTTCATTGTAACCTTTTGGGAGGCCATGGATGGTGAATCTCAACTGCGTATGATTTGATAGGCCTAAAGCAGTGCCTAAATAGTCCGTGAACCCCCTGGCCACCGCCGCATTTGACAGCACGTAGTCGATTATGAGATTTGAACCAGTTAAGAAGGCCAAGAATTCGCCAAAAGTAACGCGAATGTAGCTGAAGGCGCCGCCGGCGACGGGCATGTCAACGGCGAACTCAGTGTAGCAGAAAGCAGAGAGGAGAGCACAGAGGCCTGCAATGGCGTAGGAAAGGACGACGGCAGGGCCAGCACAGAGGCGGCTGGCGTGGCCAGTGGTGACAAAAACTCCGGCGCCGACCATCCCACCGACTCCTAACCCGACGAGATCGTACACCGCGCAGAGTGCGCTTCATGTCGAACCTGACCGGGCCCGGACCCGGCTTGTTTCTTCCAAGGACGTTGATATGGAGCAAGCGCGGCGGCTGAGGCGGTTCGGGGTGTCAGAGAGTGCCCGGAGATAGGATTTAAAGCTGGAGAAAGAGGGAGCATGGCTACCCATTACTACTCTCTTCTCTCTCTTCCCACCTCTCTTGAAATCTTGAATTCTTCTCTCTCTCTCTTCCTCTGTGCCTTAGGTGTGAGCAAATGTATGTATGTGCACAAGAGATGAAGATGTGGGCGAGCAAGAGTGAGGGGTGTGTGCGCTTATATATGTGTGTATATGCGTGCAAGCGTGGGGTGGGGTGGGGTGCGGTGGGGAGGGTGGGGGAAAAGTGCGAGGGGTGGTGCGAATGAAATGATTGAGGGGAGGAGAGAAACAAACGGCCACTTAGTTTATGGGAGGAACCGAAACTTTTGAGGGCAGCTTTTGGGCCTCCCCATAAACACTTTTCATGGAGAGGAGGGGATAAATATTAGATTGGATAAAGTTTTGAGGTCCTATTAGCCAAGTTTCCATTTTCACACATCAAGATTTTCAATTATTAATGTATGGAATTAATTTTTATATTAAATAAATATAATAATTAATAAAAAAATAATTATACCCTCCTTCCCTATGATTTAGTATAATTATACATAAGTCCTCTATAGTTTGAAAAATTACATCTAATACCCCGAGTTTTGCTTCCATCTAACAAATAAGTTCCCTCGTTAGTCAAAATTTATTGAATTTGCTGATATTAACAAAACCAACTTAATGAAAAATGATATTTATCATCAATTGACTTATTACTGACTTACTACAGGTCAAATAATTTTTTTCGATTGTAATAGCTTATAACGGTGAAAATATATCTCCTTACATACATTAATGAATGAAGACGTATGGGGTAATTTGCTTATAAATATATTTATCTGACCTACAATAAATTATTAATAAGTCAATCGAAGGTAAGTATAAATTTTGTTTCAATTATTTTTTATCTGAAAATTCAGTTAGTTTTGACTAACGAATTGACTTATTTATTAGACGAAAGCAAACCCTAGGGATGCTAAATGTAATTTTTCAAACCACAATGAACCCATGTGTAATTAACCAAATTTAAGGAGAGGGAAGTATAATTATGCTTAATAGTTATTAGGTGTTTTGAGTTATATATTACGTGGAATAAGTGAAAAATCTTTTATCATATTTTGTTGTTCTACTGGTTAAGATTGAGATTTCATATACAAATTAGAAATTATGGGTTGAGTCCCATCGAACGAGTGCATATCTATCTTATTTTACATGAGTATTTTTCACTTTATGTGAATTATTACAATTTTTTATTATTTTTAGTCATATTAATGTATTATTATGTGTATTAGCTTGTAGCTGGACACCCCACTTTTAAATTACAATTCATTTGATTATATTTTTTAACTTTCTTAAAGAGATGTGTGTGTCAATTGCATATTAATGTGATATCAATATCATGTAAAAGTGTAATAGAAAATTCATATAGAGCATAAAATATACTCAATATTTGAAAATTTTCAATTAATTAAAGGTAAAGAGATTTTAAGGATTTTTCTATGTAAAGGTCATGAAAGTTGAGAAAGAAGATTTGAATAAATATAAATATCTTATTAAAAAGAAAATGGATATAAAGACAAAAGAAAAGATTACAATGTGTTAAATTCAGAACATTTATTTATTTCACACAAACATTGAATATGATATGTTTCTGTTGTCGTGTTCGACACATCACATGATGTGTTTGAGTATACATGAATTTGATGACGTGGTGAACACGCTTTAGATAAGTGTCAGAAAGACTTTTTAATATTTAAATTAATATTGTTAGAAAGTAAATATAATTAAAAAGTTTAAATTTTATTAACAAAATTTAGAAAAAGAGAAAGTAAATAAGATTATTTGAATTTACTTTCCCTTTTTTTTCCTCTTAATATGTCTTTACTAAAGTTAAAGGTCATCTTTAACCCCCAAAAATATTAGTGTACCATCACAAAGAAGAAGAAGAATACACTAACCAATACAAGTTCATTTCTTTTTGCAAGGGCACTTATATTTTCATAAATGAGTTATTAATTATACATAATATTTAATTAGTAAATATATTTGCATATGTGTATATATATATATATATAATATATATATATATATATATATATATATATAGGAATAATTAGTTGTGATGCCACACTTGATGTGTATTTAAATTCTTAACATCTGAAATCAAAATTAATTATTACTTTTTTTATATGATTTTTATAAGATGGTCGGAAAAAAGGAAATACAATTCAATTAAGAAAAGAAAAAATAAACAAAAATTCTAACACGAACCCCCCTCAGCCAAACCTATTCAGCATAGTCGACTCACTGAATTTATAATATGAGTGGAGCACAACTTAACCGTTCACCACGTTGAACGCCTCCATGGATCGCAACCAGCAAGCAACCACAAAATGCGAGCCCGGCCGCAACTCTTTTTCTACTACCTACAATGCTTTTAAGCACAACAGCAAATAACAAGAAGCATCGAGCCCCTGCTCTCGACCCGTTATACAGGGGGAGGGAACCGACAACACAAGCAGATCGACTGACGTTTAAAATAAACAATAAGTTATATATCAATTTTAATAACACTACAATGTGCTTGGTTGATAGTGAGACGAAATACGCTTGAAGTTTACTGTCTTGTAATCTTGATTAAAATAGGTATCCAATCAGGAAAAAAACTCATGCTATCTAATACACAAAGTCGTTACAAGCCGCTACCCCACTTAGATAGTGACATAAACGTTTACATGACCAATTATAATTTTTTTCTTAAGAAAAATTCAAATATGATACTTTAATATTATGGTTTTTACTATTCTGGTCGAGGAAAGCAAATTATAAAGAGTTATTTGAATCATAATTAACGACACTAATAATACTTATCCTCTTAAGATATTCGTAGCAAATCAAATTGCAAAAGATTAATTGCAATTGTGGAGTCACTATTACTTAGAAAAATATATATATAATTATGAGGAGAAGAATATTAACATGAGCGGTTAAAGTTGCTTTCCATCACTACTAATAAAACTTTGTGAAAGAGTGAATGTGTCCAAATGTGATAGATAAGATGGATTCGACAATCATTTTCGTAATTGAAAAGTGATGGTACTACTAATAATGATAGCATGAAGACAATTTGTTCAATGTCTTGTGCTTTTGGACATTTCCATTTTTAGGAAGCACTGGGACGTGACTTCCAATTAGGTTTTGGGGTACTATTGGAGGGAGTTTTCTTGTGAAAATTACTTTTAATAATAATTAATGTAGTCATTAATGAATAGCCATGAAAATATAAATGCATTGTTCTGAAATTATCGCTAGAAGAAATATGATTTTTCATTATAATTAATAATTAAAATAAAAAGTAAAAAATGGTGGCGTGATGAATATTAATTGATCGCGATTATGCAACGTCTATTAGCCGTTGTTTTTGCGTGTGAGGCCAAAACATTGGCCATAATTAAAATTCAAGGGTAATGTTTTGTGGATAGTTGAAATTATGGTAATTATTGATTAACCACGACAAAAGTTTAAGTTTTTGTATTAATTTTTCTTTATTATGGTAGATAGTGTTGATTGATTTTGTTATTAAAGTTAATGTCAATAATAATGTAAGGATTAATTCTTTTTTTTTTTTTTTTTTGGTATTGTATCTTAATAAAAGAAATTATTCTTTGAATGATTATTAACGAGTTTGATCATGTGAACACTAAAAAGATGGATAATTCCTTATATAATAAATAACTACGGGAATTAAAATTTTTAATAAATTAATATTATTTTATATGATCAAATAGAATTAATACAAAAACTTAAATTTTGACCAAAACTTATCAATATTTGTTGTAATTTAGCTATGGCCAAAACAACTTTTGTCATGATATTTATCATGATTGCTTAGTATTTACCAAGATTTATCATCTTTTCACTTTGATAATTAACCATAACAAAAAGTTATGTTATTCTAATAAAATTTCACCATTGTGCGAATTAAGTTTGTTGCTAATAACAATTAGTGACAAATAAATTACGCATACACTATAATAAAAGAATATACGAGTAAAATAATATTAGTTAAAATATTAGAGTTGTTGGTTAAGATATATATAAAGTGACAAAAATTTGATCAATTGTTACAATATAATTTTTTAAACTAATTAGTGAAAAGAATTGTTTTTATAAGTTATTTTATAATTATTGATAATTAGTAGTACATATATGATAACTATATTTGTATTTTTACTCTGTTGTTACTATACATATATAGATGACTAATTATTTATAATGATAACTTTTGACATAAGCTTTTTTTTAATTATTATTAGTGATTGTAATCAAATCCAGCAAAACTACAATGATTGAATGATCTTCTTGTAAATTCTAAGATTATTAAAGAGCTAAACTTGTAAAATAAGAATTAGCACTTTAATGTGTAAATTAATAAAATATTTAATTAAATAAATAAGAAATTCAAGAAAAATGTGAGATTAATAGGTTAAATATGTAATTCAGACACGAAATGTTGAAACATATAGAAAATAATGTAGAAAACCGTGTGGAGAGTGTTGGAAATGGAGAAAATTCTATTGGACTTGCTATAGAAGTCCAGTTATCTTGTTTACTTACCTAAATCCCTACTTAATTACAAGAGCATGTTATGAGAGATAGAGGTCGATTAGGGTAAAATATTCTCAAAGTCCTTGAGATGTTTACTTCAAAGAGATAACACTTACCTTGATGTTGGAAATGTCATCTAGGAAAGATGCCAACCAAAAGATCTAGTCAAACCACCCATAAATTTGGGAATGTTAGTAAACTCAACCTTTGACTAGTCAAATCCAACCGACACCCTTCTGAATAAGGGTGACTCAAATTGTATAAAAATGTAGCTAATGTGAATGTTCTTGGGCTTGCTGGTACTGGACCTAGATTAAAACGTTGCCTTAGACTGCAAAATCTAGACCATCTAGGCTAGTGGTCCTTTAGCCCTCTAGTAATGAGTAGGTCAGCAGGATTTAGGTCTATTGACACTGAGTAAATTGAGTTTGACTCCGTAGCGTGATTTGGGTTGGACTTAACTAAACTTAATTCCGTAGGCTTGAAAAATAAATACCTCAGGCATCATCTAGTGACAATTTTTACGCAAATTTTGTCACTGTTAAAATTATGAAAATTATTATGTCACCTCATGCATGTGTTTATGTGTTGGTTGATTTCATTGGTCGCTACCAAAGCATCTTTGGCAGTTGTCTAGCCAAAGGGAGGGGAAACACAAGGGGAATTAATAGGATTGCCGTGGTGTATGAATGGACTCCTGTTGACTGCAAGGAATACTAGGGTTTGGGGCATACTGAAGCAAATTACTCACTGTTGAAGCCCAAGGCATGGAAGTATCCTATTGCAATGCACGTATATGTGCCTAAGCAATACCCTAATATGTAGTAGAATGTGTGTGATACTGATGAGACTGGGCAATCTATCAAGGGTCAACAATAATATAATGGGAAGAATGAGTTGATGGAGCAAACACCAAGTAAGTCATTTGCAGCAGAATGAAAGCAAAGAAATGGTCTTGTTCAATCATTTTGCTATACATCAGGAAGAAGGAGAGCAATGCCCTTAGGGTCCTAACAACAACAACCTTGTAATTGATGGCAATGATAGGATGGTTTCGTGGAATGTTAGACAAGAATGATAGCTCATAATGGAGAGTTAGTTCAACAAGTTGCCGAAACGAATGATCCTGATTCTAGGAATATAATAATGAAGGGTTTGGGAGGAGGATTTGGTTGGCTTTAGATGCACCAAAAGTTTATTCATTTCAAAGTTCAACAACGAAGTAGCCAAGCAAGTCTAATCCTGTTAGTGATCGATGGTGCTAATTAATGACCATATTACCAGGAGGGAATTATGAGACACCTGCGTTTAAAGACGAATCGTGGCTCATTATAGGAGATTTCAACTGTGTCTTGTATCCCAATGAGATATAGTCTATGAGGTTATAGGCCTAATGGAGAAGTTTAAGGAGCTTTTTACTACAGCTAGCTCAACAACTGTACCTATGACAGGGCAACCTTTCTCTTGGCAACTGTAGACTTAGGACAAAAAGCTCTTGGAAGAGGCTCGATAAAGAGTTGGGAAAATATGCCTGGTTTGCTTCATGACCCCAACTAACTTATCAAGCAATTGTTCTTAGGGCTTCGGATCACAACCCTTTAGCACTTCATTTTGATGTGGAACAACAACGCTATATATTGTATTTCAGGTTTGCAAAATTTAATTGTAAATGAACCTAATTTTGTGCAAAAAGTGGAGCAAGTCTAGAGACCCCTAATACATGGTACTACCATGTAGTCAGTCCAGTAAAAAGTCAGTCCAGTAAAAATTAAAGGTGTTGAAGCCTGTCGTCAGAGAACTTAGAGGAAGGAAAGGTAATCTTTCCTTAACACCCAAATGGCTTTTGATTTCCACAAGAAAATCTAGCACTTATTGCGAATATTCCCACATGCGGCATTACTGCAAGAGGTTGAGACGTAGATTCATCTACACATGGGCTATTGATTAAGAAAATCATAGCAAAGGGCTAAGTTAAACTGGATTGAGGATGACAATCAATGTACTAACGTGTTTCTTCGAAAGATCATTGGGCAAAGAACGAAGAGGAAGATTTATCATTTCCATGATACAAATGGTGTGTACTTGTAAGGACAAGAAGCAAGTATGGAGGAAATTGTTAGCTTGTATTCATAATTGTTGGGAGGTATAAAGAGGTAACAAAATCTTGATCTAAGTTTGTTCCAACAATATCTCACAGGCAGGATTTCTGTTGAGCAAGCAGACAAAATAATACTATTGTTATTGATGATAAAATCAAGGAAACCTTATTTTCAATTGATAATGATAAGGCCCCTGGGCCAGACAAGATTTCATTTTGTTTTTTCAAAAAGATTTGGTTTATACTGAGTGTAGAGGTTACTGAAGCAGTCAAAAAAAATTTCACCATGGTACACTACTTAAGTAGACTAATTCTACATTCCTTGCACTTATTTTTTAAGTGTAGCTTCCCCTAACTGTAGCTAACTTTAGACCAATAGCATGTTGCGTTAATGTGGTCCACAAAAATATATCACAGATACTAGTTAATAGGTTGCAACCCCTTATCAATATCGTAGTTGGTTGTAGTCAAAATGCATTTATCACATGTGCAAGGATCAGTGACAATGTGCTGCTATTCCAAGAATTGCTTTATGACTATAAACGGAAACATCTACCTACTAGATGTGTTACGAAAAATTGATTTAATAAAGACTTATGGCACTGTTGAATGGGACTTCATACCGGAAGTGTTGAGACTTATGTGGTTTCTTCCTACTTTCATCCACTTAGTGTCACGTTTCCCTATTCCACCCTCCTTAATGGCCAACCTCATGGGTTCTTTCAAGAACTTAGGGGTTTAAGATAGATAGACCTTATATGTCTCAATCTATTTGTTGTTTTCATATAGCTATTGATGCCATTACTCAGTATCATATTTGTAATACTGTAGATTTTCAATATTATTGGAGGTGTGGAGAGATCAATATGTTTATGTATTCCTTTGCAAATGATTTACTAGCATTTCCGCTACAAAGAATTCAGTTAGAGTTCTTAAGGAGGTATTTGATGAGATTCTCAATTATTAGGTCTAGCATCATGCCAACCCTGGAAAAGCACCATATCATTCTATCGAAGGCTACAAAGCGGAAACTAACTTACTAATAGTTGGTTTCCCATTGGGCAGCTTGCTTATTTCATATTTGGGAGTGCCACTTTTGGCTTCTAGAATGAGAATGAATGATTTCAAGCCTCTTTTGGATAAGATACAAAACAAAACTGGTTCATGGGGATCAAGGCGTTTTTCTTATGCAGGGAGGCTCCAATTAATCAAGTTTGTGCTACTTTCCTATCACACTTGCTTGTCAATAGTGTTCTTATTACCTTCTGGTGTCATTAAGCAAGTTGAACAAATTACTATGAGACTCCTTTACACCCAAAGCAGTGAGCCCATAATCACAAAGAGAAACACAACATTACAGAAATAAATCAACCCTTAAGATTACAACGAAGAATTACAAAAATATAAGGGTAAATTACATCTACCTCTCCTGAGGTTTGGCATAATTACAAATACCCCCTCGTTGTTTGAAAAATTACAAATACCCCCCTAATTTTAAGGACCGTCTAACAATTACCCCAATCTATGCATTTTTTATAGTGAACTGGCCAAAATACCCTTATGAATTAAAATTAGGGGGGTATGTGTAATTTCTCAAACAACGAGGGGGCATTTGTAATTATACCAAACCTCAGGGGAGGTAGATGTAATTTACCCAAAATATAAAGGAACCTATAAAACTATTGATCTAACTATATATATACTACAGAAATAAAAACACAGCAAGAACAATAGCATTTGTGGCTCAGGGAGCCAAGATCTAGAGGAATTACTCATGACCACAAAGCAAGTCGGTACCTCTACCGGTTGCTCAAACCTACTTTTACAATACCCACAAAGAACACAATCCACTAAGGATTCCACAGCCACTAAGGTACCCACGAAAGAGAAAGGCGTTCATAGAGAACAAGATTTAGAGAAAGATATAGAAGGAAGATTTTATTTCAGTGTATTTCAAACACGAGGGAAATGGAGACCATTTAATAGACGAGGAGTAATTGATGGTGATGGAAGAACTAGGCGGTGGAGTATATTTCAAATAACATGGAGAATAGGGAAAGAGAAACATGAGGAATAGAACTTGGAGAGGGAAACGACAGGTAGAGAAGAGGCGGTGGATTCAGAGAAGAAGGAGAAAAAGATTTCAGGGTTAGGATAAAAAAAAAGAGTTAAAAGCAGCCACCCCCAACATTTGGGTTGTTTTGCACTTTGCCCCCAAACTATTTTTTTTCTACAAGTTACCTCCCAACTTTGTAATTTTTGCAGATTACATTTTCAGGCAAAAATTATTCAATTTTCCAACCGTTTAAAATGCACACGCCTAGGTCTAATTTTTAAAGGGTAAATTTCTATTTTTCACTTTCATTGAAAAAAAAAAAAAAAACCCACACACACACACACAAAAAATATCTTCTTCATCCGCTGCACCAGGACCATCTCTTCATTTCCGTCCTCTATTGCCTGGGACGAGCTTAATGATGATAACATTTTCTATACAAGCGATTTCTCCGATCCAAAAAGTGTAATTTCACATTCTAATCGAAAAAAAGACGGAACAAAAAGTGTTTCTTCTTCATCCACCATTATTTTCAAGCTTTTGAGATAAATATGTCTAAATAGTAGATATGGCATTCAAGTCAAAATGATGCTAGAAAAGAATATTTTGGATACTAAATGAGTACGATTTTGAAGTTTATTGTAGGTGGTGCATTTCTTCTTAAAAGAATTTGAGAAAAATAGTTAGGTTGATGTTGATGTGAAGGACGTGTGAGAAAATGTGGCAATGGAGGAGAATTGTAGAGCTACAGAGGCTTGTTCTTCGGCAAGGAATCCTTCCCCAAAATCGCATTTGAGGGTTTTGGCTGTGGGTGGGGGTTTGAATTTGGAGAGGCTTGGTGAATGTTAGTAACAATGACGGATGAAGAAGAAGAAGGCATATTTTAAAAAAAAAAAATTAAATTGTGAATTACAATTTTACTCTGTAATAAACCCAATTATAAGCGCGTGTATTCACACATACAGAATATTCTCTCTTGATTCATTGGAAAATGCAATGTGCAACAAAATCAAAGGTTGGGCGATCAAATATAAAAAAAATAATTGAGGGGCAAATTGCAAAACCACTTATACGTTGGGGGGGGGCGGGGAGAGGGGGGGGGAAGGTGTCTGCTATTAATCCAATATATATTATATATATATATATATATATATATATATGAGTAAAGAGGGAAACGGGTCGGATACCGGGTTATAAGCTTAGTGGATCGAATCATCAGATAACCCGAGATTTGAAGGTATGGGCATGAGTCATCCAAGGTACAAGGATGGGTAATTGAGCTTTGGGCCTACCGAAATGGGTCATGGGCTATTTTCCAACATTCTCCCCTTGGACCAGGACCCATAAAAGGGAACTAGGCCCAAGGCCAGATCTTGGCGTTCATCATTGCCAAATGTACCTGCAAAACAATGATTTTAGCAACAAATGTAGAAAAATATCGCACTAAGCAAAAGAACATTTCCAACCACAAAGCAATATGAGATTTCAAAAAACTAATTAGCACAAAATTGTTTTTCTTACACAAAGCAACCTCAGGTACAAAACTATTACATAGTACCCCCTCCTTTATGCACTAAGCAAAATCACAAAGTTTTGCATACAACAATTTAACACAATACAAGTCCACAAGGGAATACACTAATGCACCAAACACCAACCATAAAGCAATATTTGCATAAAGCAAAATTTTCGCACAAAGTAGAAACCACGCTAAGCAAAAAATTGCACAAAGCGAAATAGCAGAAAATAATCATTGAGATTGCACTAAGCTACTCTTACAAAGCTATTTTTGCATTAAGCCATTTTTGCACAAAGCCATTTTTGCACAAAGCCATTTTCACTAAGCAAGAGAAATGCACAAACAAGAAGTCGTTCTAAGCGAAATCGCACAAAGCGAAGAAATATTTCTCAAGATTATTTTAAGCAATTTCGAAGGAAGAATTCGCACACAGCGAACACGAAGATAGGAAAAACCAGTTTTTCCATAAGACAATTGCAGATTATAACCAGCCATAACAAATGCAGAATATAAGCATGTTTATCAATCAGATTAAAAGGCTCCTTGACTAAACCTCTACCAAATACCCGTTGACCTCACAGGTCCGGTCAGGTAAGGGATTAGTAAGGTTTTTGGTCTCGGCTTTAAAAAATCACACAACAATAACAAGATATACCACTAAGCAGAGCTTTTGCACCAGCTCAAACCACAAAACAATAATTTATGCACTAAGCAACTAATAGAGACGCACTAAGCAGTAACTACTAAGCAAGAAATGTACGAAGCCATATTTTAATCAACTAATAGCCGAAATATTTCAAGCGCCACAAGCCAGTTCTTTCTTATTTGACCAGCCTCTCTGAAATTATAAGTTTACACATACAGAGACACCAAGATAGAGGTGATGGGACACAACAACTTGCCAATGCAACTACCAACAAACATCTAGGCGATACTTCCTAAAGCTTGCCAATGCTAAAGCCAAAACCACCATGCAACAGTAATTATGGGTACTCAATAAAATGTGACCTTAATAATATGTGAAGAAGACCAATACCTTAAGGACTACTCAGGTTTACGCAGAACAAAGGACCACTGAGACAATGCCTACATAATTTAAAATCAACAATGTGCACCAAAAATCCCAACTATCAATAGAGCCTTCAATTCAATCTTTCAGTAGTTATCTTATCAATCCACCTAATTTTACAAATTCACAAATGCCAACATACACACACACGCACTAATAACATATAATTTACCCAAACACCTCCCTGTATCAACAATAACACAATGAAAGACCACATATTTTACAAAAGAAAATATCCACAAAGTAAGAAACACACAGATTTTTTAAAAATGAGCGCACAGCAAAAATATTATCAATTTTTCCCAGTGTTTTCAAACCCGGACCGGTTCGGTTCGACCGGTTCAACCGGGAACCGGCCATGTGTCCGGTTCGGTACCATACCCTCAAACCCGGCATGGTCAAACCCGGTGAGGACCGGTCAAACTCGGTCAAACCCAGTAAAAACCGGTGACCCGGTGACCGGTCAAAAACCGGTTTTGACCCTTGTTAAAAAAAAAAAAACTTCACTATTTAAATTTTTTTGGGCTTAAAATTTTTCATATTTTTCAATGTGGGATAATTAGCTTTCTTTAAGCTTTCACATCCTATATTTATAGTTTAAAGTGTTTAAATTTCGCTTTATACTTTCTCAATGTGGGACAATAAGCTTGATTATGCCTTTTCATATTTATAGTTTAAAGTATTTAAATTTGTCTTATTTTTTCAATGTGGGATAATAAGTTTGCCTTAAACTTTTTTATATTTATATAGTCTAAAGTGTTAAATTTTGATTTATACTTTTCTAATGTGAGATAATAAGCTTGATTTAAAATTTTCATATATATAGTCTAAAGTGTTTAAGTTTTAGCTTATGCTTTTTCAATATGGGATAATAAGCTTGGCTTAAACTTTTCATATTTATAGTTTAAAATATTAAGTTTCGTTTATTCTTTTTAATGTGGGACAAAGCCACATCTAACAATCAATAAGGTTTAATAAATTTTGATATATAAATATATAGATATATTACAAACATATATATATATATATATATATTATGTATATCATATATTCCGGGTCTACCGATTTTATTATTCCGGTC
Source organism: Sesamum angolense (assembly GCA_034509725.1). NCBI lineage: Eukaryota > Viridiplantae > Streptophyta > Magnoliopsida > Lamiales > Pedaliaceae > Sesamum > Sesamum angolense. The sequence goes on from JACGWL010000753.1 coordinate 111,048, forward strand.
CGACCGGTCGGACCAGTGATCCAGTAACTTGACCGGTTCGATCTCCGGTCCGGTTCTGAAAACATTGATTTTTCCCACTAAGCAAAAATATCAACGAAATTATCGCACAAAGAAATCTTACCAGTTTTTTTTCTTTTCCGCTGGAAGGATCAAAACCAATATTCTGGTACCACTGTTGGATTTTTACACCCAAAGCGGTCAACCCATAATCACAAACAAAGTACAACATTAAAGAAATAAATCAAACCTTAAGATTACAATGGAGAATTACAAAAATATAAAGGAACCTATACAAACTATTTATCTAACAATATATATACTACAGAAACAGAAATACAGCAAGAACAACAGCGTTTATGGCTAAAGCAACAAAGATCCGGAGGGATTACTCACGGCCACAAAGAAGGCCAACACCTCTACCAGTTGCTCAAACCAACTTTTACAATACCCACCAAGAACATAATCCAATAAGGATTCCACAGCCACTAAGGCACCCACGAAGGAAACGATAGGTAGAGAGAAGGCGGTGGATTTGAAGAAGGCGAGAAAAAGATTTTAGAGTTAGGATAATATATATATATCTATATATAAAGAGAGAAACGGGTCGGATACTGAGTTATAGGCTTAGTGGATCAGATCATCAGATAGGTTGAGACAAGTAGGTGTGGGCCTGAGCCATCCAAGGTAGAGGGATGGGCCAGTGAACTTTGGGCCTACCGAAATGGGTCATGGGTCATTTTCCAACATACCTCTCTTGTAGGCATGGACGAGGTTCCAAAACTGTCTATAGTTATCCACAATGGAGCATGAAGATGGCCACAATGTCCAACTGCTAAGTCGCTGGAAACCCATTAGGATTTGCCTCAGATACAAAGGAATAGGAATAGTATGATATGAACCAAATGTGCAGGCATCCAAACTACTTCTGCTGCTACTCGGTTGTTCCGGCTGCGACCTCAGCTTGTAGCCTAGGGTTTTCTCCTATTATTGTCGTCATTGGAAAAACCCAAAAATGTATGTATACTTTGGCTTGCAATCCAAGAGATGTTAACTAGTCTGGACAAACCATGGTTGCACTAGTATGGAATTTGCAACGTATTATGTAAATATCTGAGACACATTCTGATTTGTTTCTTCCAATGCCCCTATGGTGCAACTTGCATTAGGATTATAGAAGATGCATTCGATGAAGATGGCCGGTCCAATAATGGAGACTCGGAGTTCAATGGGCTGCTAGAAGGTGGCGGAGGACGCATTTGTTTAATGGTACAAATCGCGCCATTCTTGCTTTTCTAATATATATATCATTTATGACATGAGAGGAACTTTAGATTTTTTTTCAAACCAAAGTTAGGAACCAAAGATGATTGCTTCATTAGTGATACAACAGATTAGTTGTAGATTCTAGCACATTGTTGGCCAACTTCTATTTAAGTTTATACATTACTTAGAATGTGAAAAATTGCATTGCTTCATTAGTGATACAACAGATTAGTTGTAGATTCTAGCACATTGCATGGCAAGAGAGCTGGGACCTCAGCTCCATTGTCGTACGTACACTTCATTTTATTTTCAATGCAATTTACCTTAAATCAAAAAGTCACGAAAATTACTTCAGTGATCATTGAAAAAAGATTGTGCCCTTAATATATATAATTAGTGATAATCTTAATATCGTCACTAATATTCTCTTCCTTTATAATGATAAAGATATCGCTATAGACAGTTAGTGACATGTTTAATAACCAAAAATATAAATTTTTCAATATCTTTGTATCACTAAATTACTACTATACATATATATCACAAATTATTAACAGTTACAACGTACGGAAAATAATTTGCCAGCTGATAAATTTTTCAAAATTATATTTTCGCAAAACTAAAATTATTGTCAGATAATATATATTTTTATTAACGACTTTAAAATTCCCACTCAATATATTTTTAGAATTTTTTCTCTTTCTTGATAGAGATAATTTTACACATAATTTATATATATATATATATATGTATATGTATATATATATAATAATGCACAATAAAGGTAAAATTAATGGAAACCAAGAGGTGGAAATGTGCAAATGAGTGGAACAAAAATAAAAATGTGCAGAAGAGTCCATCTTTTATAATTTAAAGTTTTCTCTCACTTTTTTCTGATTGAACTAATTGACAAGACAAATACAAGTAAAATACTTTAGTATATTCACTTAAAGTTGTAATTGTTTTTCCAAAAAGAAAATGAGATTTTTCATCACTCATGATGAATATTGTTAATTACTTTATTTCCAATTGGCACAAGTCACAACAAAGGGTTCAAGCCAATTTTGATTAGACTGTGTTTGGATGCATTGACAAGAAATAAGTGACCTGCAACAGTATAAGAATAGGCCAATAATCTTTAAACTTTGTGCTTTGCTTTTTCATTTTTTGTCTTCCCATCACTAAAAGTTGTAATTAAATTTGCACCACATTCACCAATACTTGATGTCTTTTTTGAAAAAAAAAAATAAATATAAAATATATATAGGTTAAAAGTTCTAATACCTATATTGTGATGTATATTTAAACTCATATTATTCTAAAAAAAATTCAATTTTGATAGTTGGGAAACCCAGAGAGAAAATCAGAGACAAAAATAATTAAGGACAGTACTAATATTCTCATTTATTATATGTATTAAGTGAAGGTAATTTTAATTATGTCACAATGATGAGTTTTATATTATCCCATCAATGCTCGTAGCACGATATATTGTATGCTCTGTCTTTATATGAGACTCACGGTTGTATTTTAAAAATGTGTCTAGCTAAGAAAGAAGGTTTCGAAAATTATATGTCACTCAAATTCCTCATCAACGACCGATGCAATGAGCTCTACATTTATATGTTTTATTAGTGATAATTATTTTTTTTTAAATTATCACTAATAAGAATTAGTAGCAAAACATTTGGATACAAAATTGTCATTAAAAAAATTAATGATATATAAGTAACGACCAAGTGACAATTAATAGTAATTATTATAATTATATTATGTTGTCACTAAACTCTTATCGATGTGTCACTAGTAGCCGAATAGTGATAATTTTATACACAATTTTTGTTATTGCTAACTTTATTCTGATAACGTCAGAATTGTTGTCGGGTAATGTATACTTTTAGTAATAATTTTAGAATTGTCGGTTAATATAAACTTTATTGTAGCGACTTCAATCACACTTTATGCTTTACTTATTAATTATTCTCAAATGCGCTGGTATTAATTTTTTTATATAATTAATCTGGAATATTGCAATAAAAATTTTAGGATTATCACTAATAAATTACAAGAAAAATTTTGTAAAGCTGAATAGGATTGCAGTGAGATCAGCAGTACTTCATAGACAATCATCCAACCACCAAAAAGTAGCTGGAAACACGACACTAATTCAGCCTTAAATAATAGTCATTGCATGCAATAAATGGAGTACAATAAAAATCCAAGGAAATAAGTTGCAAAGTACGTTTCTTATTCTTTTTATTATTTTTTTGATTTTCTTTATTACGAGCAATATACGTTTCTTATTCATACAAACCAAAAAGAGGGATATCTTTATATATTCATCTCTTTGTTCACCAATCAGCATATCATATACGCCACTTAGATTAGGCTTTTTAAAATGGGCCGGCAATTAATATATATTCAAGCTATTTGTAATATATAATTAATATAAATTTATATTCTTAAAATTACTTTATACATATAGTGATATGGGGATATTTATTACAACATATTAGAGACATTTAATATCAACGTAGACATGTACATTCATGGAATTATCGTGGAAGACTCCTAAAATGATTTTCAGATGCAGTATGTTCAAGGGCTATTCATCTATTGTTATTTCTCTAAGTACCCCGAGGTATCCGCAAACCTATGTATTTGGTGAAAAGGACAAGTGTCCTTGAGTGACAAAAGCACCGTCTTATATGTTGGGACCACAAACGGTCGCTATTCAATCTTGATATGTACGGCACATTGCACACCGTAGATCATATTTTAAATTAAGGGTGCACGTAAAATCATACAACCGGACCCACATATATAAATTTTGGCCAGCAACTGTTGTTTCATATGATCAACATTCGAGAAAATTTATCCACCACTTTGCTAGTAAAAAAAAGGCCAAAAGGTCCGCGACCCATATGTTTGTCATTCGGTAGAAGAATGATGAGAGCTTGAGGAGCTTTATCTACATATTTAATATTGAGGTGCTTGATGTGCCTAATTTGAGGGTGGATATGATGACCTCTATCTTAATACATAGTCTGAAGAAAGAGCATCTGTTGTATGCATTGGCTCGAGACCCTCCTGCAGATGTTGAGGAACTTCACCTTATTGGTGAACAAGTGTCTTTGACTGGCAAAAACATCATCTTGTTTGCTGGGACCATAACCTGTCATTGTTCATTATTGGTATGTACTGCCCACTTCACATCGTATATCATATTTTAGATCAATGGTGCACGTAAAAATCATACAACCAGATCAACATATATAAATATTGGCTCTCCCTCTCATCAGGTACAACTTTGGCTACCCCAACTATATGCTCTCTTTCTCTCAAAAACCTTAAACTCAAGATTGACTTGAGCATGGAGAGCCATGGCCGGAACCTCTTCTGAGTTGGCCCTGGCATTGTATTGTTTTGCAAGATCTATAAAACCTCCCAGAGTATTTGTAATAATAGAGACCTTAAACACTCATTATCATAACTTAGATACCTTACTGCTATTTCTATGAACAACACACTAGCATACATATATTATATAGACTAAATGCATAAAATATCTTATAAAGTAAAGGACTTGAATTGCAATTTAGGCATCCTAAAATTCTTGATTTCAATTTTTGTATTCTACATTATACATTCACTTGATGTGTATATAATGAATGCGAAGTTTAATTTTTTTAAAACAATATGAAAATTCAAGGGTAAATTTATTTTTGCATCCAAATTTTATTATTAATACCGAATTAATGTTTTTCATTTATTTTTTATTATTTTTTTCAGTAATGATCATTTTACCCTTAGCTTTTAAAAAAATAATATATTACTTAAGGAAAATTTGAACAAATATTAACCAATATTTTTTTATCTTTAGTTCTACTTTTTATTTCATATTATTGGTATTTTTTTTACTACATTTAAAGTAGTAACTTTATTATTGGTAAGTTCACTCAAAAAGTATATTTAAAGTAGTAACTTTATTCTAATTAATACATTTAGGGCTTATTTACTTTTTGGTATTGAGTTAGATATCCAATGTAATCCTTTGTTATATTTTGTTTACTTTCAAACGTCAAAGCCCGTCACTAACACATGCGGCCCGCTACTAATTAAGATTATGCAAGGATTGTGATCCAAATTTTGAGGATTTTATTAAATAATCATTATTATAATCACAACTTAATCAATCCCTACATAATCAACTCCTAAAAAGTAAATGAGCCCTAAGGCTCTTTTTACTTTTTTGGATGGGATTAAAGAGGGTTAGATAATTTCATGATTATTGTTGGGATATTTAGTAAGATGATAATTTAATAGCTTATTTACTTTCTATTAATTGTTGGATGATTATTGTGTGATAATTTTATGTTATAATTATTTTTGTAGTTGTTATAAGAGATCAAATGTGTAATTGACAAAATTACCCCATAATTGAACAAAAACATCAATGCCGCATATTAACATCACAAAATATAAAATACTTAAAAATACTTATACTTTTTATATATACATAATATATCTACATCATTTTCTCCATAACCAGTTCATAAAAAATAATATTCATTAATATATAATAATATAAAATATATACATGTTATACAAATTATTATAAATTTTTAACATCAAAAGAAATTTTTATTTTTAAAATTTATGTATTTATTATTTGTTATTATATAATTTAAATTTATAATAAATAATTATTAAAATTACAAAAATAAAATATAAAATAATTGGCATGCAACGAATATGGTTTACATCGCGTTGGAGCTTAACAGAGAAATGTAGCAGAGCTCTTTTGGAAAGCATGTGCAAATGAAATAGTAATGAAATTAGTTATTTGGAAAATTAATTCACAAGTAGGGTTAAATGGGACATTTACCAAATATTTTTGGGGATATTATAGTAATACACATTTTTATTCATTACTAGTGGGCCAACAAAAATTATTAATCCCACCTCGTTTAGGCAGATTACAATCAGCCCACAGTCACCACCAAGCCCGGGCCTGAAAATCAATCCCGGGCCAAGCTGAAAAAAAGTAAACAATTGATTGGGCCTGATATCCCCTCCAATCCGGCCCAATCAATTGTAGTAAACATGGCCTAAAGGTATAGAATATAAATATTTTTATTCATCGTCAAAGGTATTTGTTTGCATCTAATTGAGATATTAAAATCTAATTGTAAAAATTTAAATTTAGATTCAACAGCTTAAGTTTTATATTATAAATTTTCAAAAATTAAAATAAAATTAAATTTTTTAGAGATTCAATATGTTATTGATTTTAGTTCTCATATAATTAATTAATAAATAATAAGTCATATATTAAATATTTATTTTCTGAAAAATAAAATTATTATTATCAAATAAAATCTTGGAAATCAAATTATTCAAATAAAGAGAAAATATATTGATCCGAAATTATGCAAAAATAAAAAATTGATATATTAATTATTTTCATTTAGTACTTAAGAGTAAAAAATGGTTATTACATAAAAATATAATAACAAAAATAAATAAAATCATTAATTGGATGTCAAAGTAGAGTTAATTATGAAACTTGGTAGTATATTATATCATTTGTATTGGGCAAAATTTTTTTTGGTCCTATAATAAATATTATTTTTATTTTTGGTATCACAATTATGGTGAATGATGTTTTTTGTATCATAAAACATAAGACATGCATTTTTTGTCCCAAGTTAATGACAGAGGCCATGTGCCTCTCACGTGGGTGTTAACGGCCGTTAACTCCTATTTGCTTACGTGACTTTGACTGATTTTAACTTTAAAGGTCCTACATGTGGTTTTCTAATACCATTAAAAGAAAAAAGAAGTATATTTTGACCAACTATGGCCACAAAATATAAGATCTTTTTTCTAAAAAAAAAATAACAATGTCAGAAAAATTTTATTTTAATATATATAATAAATAGTTCCAAAATTATAATTATTTTTATTTTAGATAATTTTTAGGATTTTTTTACTATTTTTAAAATTAAATTATTATATGCTCTAAAAATATATTAATATTTGATCGCAAACTATAAAAAGTAAAATTTATTTTTTGAGTATAAGTATTAGATAAATTTTCTTTTTATCAAATAATAACATTATTTTTTTTACTAAAATTATTTACATTCAAGATAAAATAATTTGTGATTTTTTTTATTTATATATGTGTATATATATAATAACGTAAATAGTAAATAAAAAGAATATGAGTGTGTGTGGGTGTGTGTTAAACAGATTCGGTGTCGGAGTTAGGCGTGCCCACACCTAACTCAAGGTGAAAGAGACTCCCTTTGATAGATTAGGTGGTCGAGATAGGCGTGGGCACGCCTAACTCAACCTTAGAAAATTGCCTCTTGACAGATTAGATGGCGCGGTTAGGCATGGGCCCACCTAATTGCAGAATTATTTTGTATTCACTTTTATCTGAAAAAAATTAATGTTAATGACACCACAATACTCACAAAAGCTAGATGAGGAAAAAAATGAGAGAAAAGGAAAAAATGCATAGATTGCCACCCAAGAAGCGTCTTCCTTTAACATCTTTGGCTAGACGTCGTTGTGCCTCACTTTAAATAAGTTGGACACTCTAAAGCCACTTCTTCTATGTAATGCACCCGGTGATGGTGTGGATTTAGGAGAACTTGGCGGTTCATGAAAAATATTGTTCTTGTAAGTTCTTGGACTCGAGGTGAAGCTTTTGTTAATTGCCATCTTGAATGCATCCCCACCATCGAACATAGCATTTCCTCGCACCAAAGGGTCAATAAAAATTTTGAAAAAAATCGAATGCATATCATTAGAATTTTGTGTAACACCACCAATGCTAAAATTCACAACTTCATTGTCAAATTTCATAGAGAGAGTTCCGGCATCAACATCAATTTTGGTTTTAAAGGTTTTAAGAAATGGTCTTCCTAACAAGATGGATGTGGAATTAGGAAAGTTATCCCTCATCATATTATAAAATAAATAAAAATCAATAGGAAAAATCAATTCATTAACTTGCACAAATACATCCTCAAGAACTCCTTCGGAGAAAACTATGGAACGATCGGCAAGTTGAAGCACAACCCCCATTTCTTTCATGCCTTTCATGCCTCTTTCATATCGAACGATCGGCATGCCAATATTCAAAGATTCATAGATAGCAAGAGGCATAATATTGATTGAAGCACCAAAATCACACATAGGATTTTCTATTCCAATGTTTTCAATTTTGTAATGGATAGAAAATGTACCCGGATCTTTGCATTTAGGAGGTAGTTTCTTTGAAGAATGGCGGAAACATTTTCTCCATTACTTACTCTTTCATGACCTCTCAATTTGGATTTGTTGGTGCACAATTCCTTGAGAAACTTGGCATAGTGGGGTACTTGTTAATTGCATCGAGCAAGGGAATATCTACCTCAACTTTGTGTAAAATTTCAAGAATCTCCTTCTCCTCTTCCTCCTTTTTGGACTTGGCAAATCTCTCCAGGAAGGGAGCTTTAAGCAGGCACCTTGGGATGCTCTTCGTGGATTAGGTCGGGTTTTCAGCTTGTCTTGAGGGAATTTCGAGTTCCTCCCCTATTTCCCCTGCTGTGCGTGCCCACGCATAGTGCTATTTTCGAATTGTAGCTCTTTTCCACTGCACACGGTAATAGCACTAATATTTTGCTTAGGCTTAATGATAGTTTGGGAGGGCAACTTACCTTGAGACTCCAGGCGACTGACGGATGATGCCAATTGAAACAAGTTCGTGTGGATGTTGGTATAGAGGTCTTTGGAAATTTTGAGGTAGATTACCATATCTCAAGTTCGAGTGATCTCTCCATCCGGGGTTATATGTATTTGAAAATGGATCATGTCCCCTTTGTGATGGTCCGAAGAATCCTCCTACGATATTGGCATGCATGGTGGGTTCCTCATGAAGTGTAGGTCGGTGGCGTGACATGAAGAGGTACATATGCCACAAGCATTGAATTTTTGAGTGTTTCCTACAATGAATTTCTTGACAAGAGAAATAAGTTCATCTAAACTTTTATCAATGGAAGCACTTACCTCATTTATCCTTCGTGGTGGGTTGTCATTCCTACTACCAGATTGTTGATTGTTAGCCGCCATGGTTGTGATTAGTTTGCGTGCTTTAGTGGAGATTTTTTCATACAAAGCACATCCACTTGGCGCATCTATCAAGCTTCTATTTGTCTCAAACAATCCTTCATGAAAGAATCAAGAGATGGTCCGAAATTTGGTGATGGGGGCAACTTTCTACCAATTATTTGAATCTCCCCCAATACTCATAGAAACTTTCACCGAAAAATTAGCGTATTCCACTTATTTCCTTCTGGATGTTGTGTGTCATGACATGGTGAAGTAGTTCTCAAGAAAATTGCTTCTTGAGCTCGTTCCAACTAACAATGGATCCCAAAGGTAAGGAGTAGAGCCAATCTTTTGCTTTATCGCCCAATGAGAATGGAAATGCTTGTAACTTGACTTGCTCTTCGGTGACTCCTTGAGGTCTCATGCTGGAACACATCACATGGAATTCTTTGAGGTTTGTGTGGGTCTTCACCTGCAATGCCACGAAAAGTAGGGAATAAGTGAATTAGAGCAGATTTAAGTTCAAAATCAATATCTAATGTAGGATATTCAATGCAAAGAGGATGTTGATTTAAGTCAAGAGAAGTCATCTCAATAATCCTCCATTCTGGATTTCGGGCCATGACTTTTTCTTTCAGATTCGCTAGACATGGGCACGTCTAACTCGAAATCTGCTTTTTGTTCAAAAGAGGTAGAGGTCTCTTCCTTGTGTTACTTGGTTTCTTTTGGAGTTTACATGTGATCTTTTTATCTCTGGATCAAATTCAAGGTTACCTGTACAAGACGAACATGGCATAAAAACTAAGTAAAATGAGTAAGTAACTAAAAGAATTAATTTAAAGACACCAATCCCCAACAACGACGCCAAAATTTGAGGTGTGTCGAATCCACCAAAAAATTCCTACTAAAAACTTATGAAAGTGATGAGTATGGTCGAATCCACAGAGATTGATTTTAAATTAATTCCTTCAAAAGCAAAATAAAGAGGGGATTAAATTATTTTGAAAGTCTAAATATAAAATTAACTAAAGGAGAGGAATGTTTAGAAGAGTAGTGAATATGAGAAGAGTATTCCGATTAAAGACAGGATCATGCTTAATTCCATAATTGATCATAGATGCAAAGATGACAATCATTCATAGGAGATAAATTGGTTATGGTCATTGGTAGACCTAACCTTACATTTCCTTACTTTATCGATAGTCAAGGAACGTCCGTTGACTAAATCTCTAATCAGTAAATGACCTTAGAAACGTCCTCAAGATTTAATTTACCGACAACACAATTCTAACCAATAAATTCCTACGATGATTTATTTAAGTTAGATTGTGCATTCTCCATAGCATAATAATAAACTACGACATAATCAATTATGCTATGTTACCACTAGTTATTGAATTAAACAAACAATTACGGGTTTGCAAATTCAATTGGCTAGACAAATATTCTTGACAATGAATAACGGTACCATTCATTTATTAATCAAATTATTTGCAATAAAAGCACAGAGAACAACACAAATACCATTTTGAATAAAAGTAGAAAGCATAAATTAGATCTCACAATTCGCTGGAATTAAGCATTCATCGAATCTTTAATCGGAATAAAGAACTAGCCTAGCATGCTAATAGAAGAACACATGAGAGAAGAAGAGAAAAATATATATAAAACGCAGAGATTAAAAGTTGTTTCTAATGTGAAATACATCACCTATTTATACTAACTAGTTACCTAATTCTATTAGAACTAAAAAAGGAAGATCCTAATAAAACTAAAAGTCCTAAGGAAATAAAATTATTATCCTAATTAAATTCATCCATCAAAGGTAGCTTCTAATAAGCAAAAGGAGTCCCAATCATCTTCAAAATCTTTCAAATTCGTGTCTCAGACTTTCCATTTTTAATCACATTTCCGCAGGTTAGGCCTAACTGTTTCTTCAAATCTGTTAATTTCTCCATATTTGGCTCTTTTCTCCAATTTTTCTTCTATCACTCCATAATGAATTAATGCTACAAAATGACACTTAATTAGGAGTATTTAGGCCATAAAAGAAGGTTAATTATCACAAAATGCACTCCTATCATTAACCGTCTTCAAGACTTAGTCTAGGGTATGTTGGGCATAAATTCCCATCTTGGAGTAGACATCTCGAATGGTCTCAAGGGTATAATGTATTTTTTAGGACATAGTGCAATCCAACCGTACATCACATCTTTCTACCATCACTCCAAGCTGATGGTAGTGTCTAAGATTTCTTTTTGTTGGATTTTGTGATGAGATCTCAGACCCTTTTAGCTTATGCCATAGCCTAGTTGTCATCTTCTAAGGTAACCATCGGTCTGGCCATGCTAGGTACTGTATCAACCATTGGGTGTAGTTTTTCTATCCAAACCACTTTTCAAAGCAACTTTTAAAGTTGTTATACATTCAACTTTCATGATGAAACCCATAGTGGTATTCCGCTTGGATCCTTTCCAAGTCACCACATCATCATAAAGCCTAACCGTAGATTCATTTTGCGACTAGACATTATTCACATGATACTCGAAGCTATTATCGCTATAACCTTCCACAATCAACTCTCCATTAATGTGCGCTATGAAAACTTTATTCAAGTATTAAAGATAGCTCTTTAACAACTGTTTACTACCTCCTCGGTACATACCCGATGTTCATTGTTATGCTTAAAGCATACACACAATATTAGGCTTGGTGCAGCGAACAACATTCCCATGCTATCTAAGACGAATATGTAAGGGATGTCAAGCATCTAAGCTCCTATACAGTCTACCATGACCGAGTGTTGGACAACTTATCCGCTAAATAGGAATTCAATTCCTTCATGGAGAATTTCATGAACGACATTGTGTTTTAGTGGTCCTTAACATCTTTACATCCTTCCAAATGGTCAAGTTTAACACCCACACTAGGAACACAATTAAGCTTCAACTGACCTTCTAGCTTGCTCTTGACTGAATTATACACCATATGACCTTGTCAAAAAATTTATTCAAATACGGGATGCACAAGGGAATCTTTGGCAATCCTTTCATCGGAATCGATGTCCTGCATTGCTTCTCCTTGTCCGATCAAACTCCATAACGCATACCTCTTAGATAACTAGAGTTTTCTGGTTGTCTCTTCGAATAATTGGAATACGATCAATCAAAATCTCAATGAAGAATGATTTTGCAATGTTTATAATGAACTTGCACAAACCAGACCCAGTTTGCCTCCCACTAGTCACTTGACGTATGCAAGACCATCTCTCATACTAAAGAACTTTTGTAGAATACAGGCTTGCCAAACCATATCCAATATGGTGTTTGGATCACGGCTTTTGAGAAAATGCCATGTTTTCAACTAGGAAATTTTTGAAAAGTGTATGCCCAAATGGTTCAGGTCTAATCATGTCCACTTAAAGTTTGATATTTTCCTTATCAGAGACAATATAACAATATCTCTTTCAGTAATAATTCACTATGTGAGAATTCCATTGTATTTACATAATTCAAGAACTCCAACTAAATATACACCACCTTGATCTAATAGAAGGTTTAATTTGGAAACTAGTTTGGTTCTCCACCTTTAGTCTAATTCTTCGAATCTTCTGAAGGTCCTTAGACTTGTTCTCGAGAGTACATGGTGGAAGAGTGAAAAACATTAAAAACTGTGCATAATAAAATCATAAAAGAGCAAGGGGTGTTCCTTTGATCACTCTTGGGTGTTTGATGTAAAATATGCAAATTTAAACAACATATAAAAGAATTGTGCATATGAAGCTCATGAATAAAATAAACAACAAAAAGACGTAATATTGAAACTTAACCGTTATCTTAGTTGTTTTCTTGATCGACTACGTGCATTTGATTTCCTCTCCAATTTTTTCCATATTCTAGATCTCAACAAAGAGACCCTTTAAGGATATGTACACCACACTGGGAGTAAGCAATAGTCTTCTTGCTAGAAAAGACTAAACTTGAAAGAAAACGATCTTGAAGGATAACACTATTGATTAGTGTATTCTCTTGATCTACTCAAGTTATTCACTTGATCCAAAACAAGAGAATGGGGAGAGTGGCCATGTGTTTGCTAGAGAGAGAGAGAGAGACATGTATATTGTGTATATAGTTATAGGAAGATGAATGACTTATCACTCAAATCCAATTCCAACAATTAAGAAACCTTCCATATATTATGATAAATCATACCATATGGAAGGATGCCTATTATGGTCGAGTAAGTGCTTCCCAAAAGCAAGCACTCGGTCAACCCCTCTTTCCTTACAAGGAGGAGTCCAACTTATTTCCTTACATTGAACTCAACTGGACCTTTAAGCTCCATTTTATTGGACTGGACTTTATTTTAAATGTACTAAAACAAGCCCAAAGGTCAATGAATTTTAATTAAATCTAATATAATTAAACCCAACTAAACATAGTGCAACATCGTCTAATCTAATTAAAGACTTAAGTATATAAATCCCTTAAAATAACAAATCTAATTTATTGATTAAAGTTCAATTAATTTTTTCTTGGATTTTCCATCCAATAGATCATCCCATGTATAAATAATTCAATTATTTATACTATTCAGAATTAATTTAGTCTAATTAAATTAATTCACATCTTTTGAAATTAATTACAAATTATTTTATTCACCCCCTCAGTGATTTGTGGATGATTGTTTAGGTTCACCCTCAACTATACTTAGGTTAGTGTCTAATATAATTGATCAATTAAATTTAATTTAATTGATTGTTCCTAGTTAAACATTAATCAACGATGTCTGTTACCATGTGTAGTCGTCTAGCAACAGTTCATGGCACTAGAGACTAAGTGAATTCTGGCTTGAATATTTAGGCTCCTAAATTCCATAAGGTACGGTCTTTCCATCTACCTTCTCCGAACCTGAGTTGAGGGCATAGAAGGGCGATTGTTCTCATCCTAGACTATAAATACTCAAGGCTACATTCGTTCTACTATTAGATATGAGTCCATTTCCTATTTGATCAATCATTATGGCCACATATTCTAATAGCAAGAATGCGTCTTTGAGCACATAGGGATATTGTTTCTCATACTAAAAGGTGATGAATCCTCTTCCTGAAATCCTCACTACACATTTTGACTGCACTGGACAAGGCTTGTAGTTGTTACCAAACCTACTGGCCCATGAGCATATAAGAAAGGCCCACAAAGTCCTTTCTTTCATTTGTATTAAACTGGCAGACCCGTAGCAAGCCTATTATCAGTCCTTCATGTCATCATACAACTAAATGGACATATCACATAAATTGTCAATATATTAGGACACATCATTCTGAAATATCTACTCCTAGCAATTTGATAGCAAATTTTTTATAAACTAGCAAATAACTGAATCTCGAAAGACTCGGATAGACTGGGTAAGGCTCAGTCAAAAGGCCAAAACTCTTTTAAGATAAGCTCAAATCCTGAGATTTCATTTTCTGTTATTTAGCTTACTCATGTAGCTATCCAATGACACCAGATTAACCTTAACCACTCTCCGGATTCTACTCCAGGAAGGCATTTAAATAGAGGTTCCATGTTGTCATTTTGTAACATCTATCCTCATACTCACGCATATACTCTCTTTCTCTCTCTCTCTCTCTCTCTCTCTCTATATATTATATATATATATATATATATATATATATCGGTTTTGAAGCTGCTTTAAGCTCTATTTTTGCATTCTATACGAATATATATCTTTTAAGATCATTTTCAACCATTATTCTCACTTTGATTCAAGTTTTTAATTTATTTTTTCAATAAATCGTTACTAGCTTAAGTATTGGAATGCTAACTTCTATTTTGCAGATTAGTTCTCTGTTAATCTTAGGATTTTATTGAAGAACCTTTGGCCCTTGTACTATGGCTAAAATTCTATATGCATTATTGGTTCCATTTGTGGGAACACTTGGGCTAAAGGCATAAGCTCAGCTCTTCAAAGATCTCCTGCTCTTACTGTTGACAACGAAGCAAGGTAGACACCACATCTTAATGTAACTGACACCCTGAGATGACGAAAATAGAATGGACCAATCCCTGTTGTGCCCCATCAGGATGAACTCAACCACGTTGATCCACTAGTAAGACGAGCTTATCTTTGCTAATCACACCAACAAGAAAGATGCCAACAAAGTGGCCATCAGTACATGGTAAGCTTTGTGCAGTAAGGTGTTGAAGTTTCCCGAGCGGGTGAACCGAGAAGCTCTCTCCTGAAGCAAGGAACTTCCTTCAACAAAGAGATGATGGCTAATGAACTTCCAACTTGTTTCTTAGCAGCATCACACCTATCACCCTGTGATGATATTACTGATCCTATTGAACACATTCTTGAATTTGAAAATATTGCACTATTGCATTACTATATTGATGCTATATCTATCAGGCTTAGTACACTCTTTGCTTAAGTTATTTGTGCATCAATCAAGAAATACTGAAAGAAGACATGTGATTCCTTGGGCTGAAACATGATGAAGATAAGTTGATTTGAAAGAATTTTTACTCATTGATTAGAAAACTAGTGCACCGCTGAGTAAGATTCTTCATAATTCCATGCTATGATAACACAGTTATCCAATGATTTAGAATTATGCTATTATAGATTTCATTGTTATGTTATCCAAAAAATTCTATCTGCTTGCTATAATTATGACTTGAAGATGAATTGCTTAGCTACTAAAGACTACCACCTGTGAATTTGTTCCTCTCTGTTGGGTTCCGATCTGTAACCTTAATAGTGGGCTTCGATTCTGTTGACGAGCTCCAGCCCATGTTTCTACTAACAAGTTGGGGCCCTTATGATGGGCTCCATCCTGTGCTCCTGCTAATGGGCTTTGACCTGTGCTCTTGTCGATCGGCTCCGACCCTATTGATGAGCTCCGATATGTGCTTCTACTAATGGGTTTCGGTATGTTCTCCAGCTGACAGACCCTCATCCCGTGCTCCTGTTAATAGGTTCCGGTTGACAGGTTCTAGCCTGTGTTCTTATACTCCTACAGATAGACTCTTACTCTATGACGGGCTTCGGCCTGTGCTCGTACAGACAAGTTCCAGTTTGTGCTCCTGCAGTAGGCTCTAGCTTATTGACGGGCTCCAGACTAGACTCCCTACTAAAAAACTCCGGCCTGTGCTCCTGCTTAGCTAATGGGCTTCGACCTATGTTCCTGCTCGGCTAGCAGACTTCGACCTATGCTCTTGGTAATGGTCTCTAGTCTATACTCTAACACTACTACCTCTGGAGGGTTATGACGGTTCAAATGATCCTCCACAGGATCCTCCAATAAGAGAAAATGAGGATTTCCACACTAATGCTACCTAATATTTATGGAACATGATTAAGAGAAAGTACAAGACGAAATCCAATAAGAGTGCCTGAAAATACACCATGCACAAGAACTATGCTCTAGCCCTTTCATCCATATGGCACTGTACTTAACCTGTATATTATCAACTTTCATAACATTGAAAAGTTTATAGATGTTGCAACCATGAAAATAGCTGTAACCACACTAGTACTCGATAGGGAGAACTTCATACAACTATTGGAGTTAAACTTGGAGGGCTTTATGAAAGTCGAATGGGATAATAGCCTAGAAGACACCAAAGAAAGTATTCTGATCAGAGAGTTCAAAACTGCAATTTGCAGAAAGACTTGAAGGCTCATCAAAATACAATTTTTGGAGGTAGATGTTTCAAGGGAAGTAGAAGAGAAAGCTAGGGAACACTCACAAGCTCACTTGAACCTCAAATTAAGAAATATTTGTGCAGTCGATGAATATATCTATTGGTTTCACAAGTATTTCTTCTAGATTGGATTAGCAATGGAATCATTGCCCCTATGCTTTTTTCAAAGATGCAGTCGATGGAGGAAAATGTTTATACAATCATACAAAGTACGAAGGACAATTGGATTCAATAGCAAAGAAGAATGTCTTTCCTTAAAGAAAAACTAAAGGATTGATGATAGCATCCCTTCAAAAGAACATGAAAGATTGAGAGGTAAGAAAAGAATCCCTCTCTAATCAAACAAGCAAAGGAAGAGGAAAAAGAAAGTACAGACTTTTACTCTTGGAGTTGCAAAAAATCCTATTTCTGAAGGAGATCATGGTGGTTCAAATCAAAGGCGAAATCATATAGATTATGATAGAAAACAGGACCAACAAAGGTTCTATCTCAAGGATCTAGACAAATAAATGCAAGATCCATGGAAAGAACTCCTACAAGAAGAACTTTCAAACCACAACAGAGCTAATAAAAGTTTCAAAGATTGTAATTTTTGGACATGTGGAGAAAGAGGGCATATATCTTCAGATTGCTTGCAGAACCATGATGAATGAAGAAAGTTTGAGACCACAAACAACATCCTTGATAAATTTTAATATGACCATTTGGTACCTATCTACCAATTCAGGTAAATTCTCTCAAACGAAAGAATCTACAAGGAAGAAATAGAGAGTGATTTAGATGGATTTTCAACCAAATCAAATAATTACAACAAATGAGATAGGGTCTAATCCCCTAAAAGCCTGTTACGATTGTTTTCAATGATGACAACATCAAACAAAATCATAGAAATAATCATGCGTTCGGACTCTAATCTCAGCCCATACGATGGATTTAGGATTAGAGAAATCGACTGAGCCCTCAACAAATGTGATTAAAACAAAGGAAAAGTCACATAATCTAAAAGTTAAGTTCAGGTAGGTTTGTTATTTTTATGTAACTTACTAGTAATATGATGGAAATGCAGCATATTCCTCCTTAATAAATCCTTTATCAAATGCAACAACTAATCTCACTAAATCAATTTCTTTCCAGCATCATCTGGCTTTCTAAATATGATTAATTTAGTCCTGCATTAGTTGACTGGGAAAAAATAATAGGTTGACCATTTAAGAGGAAAATATAGGCAACAAAGCAATCATTATGCACTTGACTTGGCATGAATAGCCTAAAAGAAAGAAATGAAGAAAGAGACACCAACTTCAAGTATATACATTATAGAAAATTAAATAAGATAATTAGTATGTATTATTACATAAAATAGAAAAGTGATGATAAAAATCAAAATTACCCCATAATTTTAGCACGCTAAAAACCTTTTTTCAGGATTGATATTTTTTCGAGAAATCTTAATTGGTAACTTGAATCCAGACCTACAATATAAGTTTTTCATGGAGGCATTTTCATAGTAGTGTGTGAAGACAAATTAAAGAATAAATTTATTTTAATTAGATTAAATCGTCAAAAATAATTGGTTATAATGTATGATATGTGAATGATGGTTGATGCGTCCATTTGGGTGAAATGATATATCATTATCTGGTTGAAATGATGCAGTCATTCGAATGAAAAGTCATAACATTTCAAATGTATCTTTTTTTTATATGACATGCCCATTCAATGATTCATTTTCAACTTCTATAAATAGGTCCTGATTTACTTCATTTAATCAATTCATTCAATCAACTTGAAAAGTTTTTTAGAACATTTCAAAGTGTTGGCAATAAAAGCATATTGTTCAATATATTGTTTGGTTCGCCATTTCTCAAAGTTTGTAATGCTACTACTTTGAGATGGTAACTCGTTCTATCTTGATAAACAAATTGACACTTTAGTTAGCACCAGAGCAGGGCAATAATTTTCTAAAAGTTAAATAGTTTAACTCTTGCATCGACTTCATAATACGCAACTCATGCATATCTCTTAATTTTCGCAACAAGTTTAAGATTATATTTGCTATTGTATATTATGGTGGTTGAGGAGGTTGTTGCTTCTTCAATTTATGTAGTTATCCAACCTCCCATGGTACAGCCAATTACTGCCCAAGGGTAGAGATCAGAGAAATTTTTCGATAACGAATTTAAGAGATAGCCTCAAAATATACTATTCTACCTCACTATGTTAGACCTAGCTTGGTCCTAAGTGAGGAAGTCACCATGTGTCTGAAGGGACATAGGGATTTTTTATGCAGAAATCACATTCTTATTTACTTGTGTAATACATTGAACAACGTATATAGCCCAACTAAGGCTACAAAAGGTTTTTTGAAATCCTTAGAAGAAAAGCACAAATTAAGGTTAAGATAACATTCTTAAATAACGAGTTAAATGAAAAGATCTACATGAAACAACTTGAAAGGTATATCGTTCCTGGCCAAGAAAAGAATGTTTGTAAGCTTGTCAAGTCATTGTACTTAAAATTTTGAAAAAAAAAAAATCAAATATTCAGGATCAATGAATGTGAAAAAATGTGGCTATGTTAGATGCACTTACTACTCATTGTCGGTCTATACATATATGATAATATGATATCGGGAAGCAATGATGAAATTATTTTGGCTAGCAAAAAAATTTAACAAAATATTTTGATATGGAAGACCTTGATTTAGGTGATGTAATATCAGGGACTAAGATGTCTAAGGACTTTCCATTTGAAACTCTTCCAATTCAATGACTTTCCATTTGAAACTCTTTTAAGTGTCTGCATATTCATATATATTAATTTTCATTCATGTCGGGGTTGGAAAATGGCAAATAACAAATTAAAAAAAAAATTACTTAATAAATTTATTTCAATTAGATTAAATCGTAACAAATGATTGGTTACAATGTGTGATGCATAATAAATGATGGTTGATGGCGCCCCCATCATCATTCATCATTCAACCGTGTCTAATCAACCGGTGTGTCATTTGGTTTGAATGATGTGTTCATTGAGGAAAATACTTTGGGTGAAATGATGCGCTCAATCGGATGTAAAGTCATAACCTTATAAAGTCATGTTTTTTATTAGATATATCCATTCAATGATACATTTTTAACTTGTCAAAATAGGTCCCATATTCACTTCATTTTAATCAGTCCATTCAATCAACTTGAAAAGCATTTTAGAACATTCAAAGTGTTAGCAATAAAAACATATTGACTTTTATCAAGAGAGTTCCGAAATATTAATTGTTATTCAAAATTTGTAGTGCTATATTAAGATTGCAAGTCCTTATATCGTAGGAGATAAATTATCATTTTCATTTGACAAGAGAGCAGAACAATAATTTTCTTTAAAATAAAGAGTCTAACTCTTATCTCGACTTCATACTCACACATATCCCTCAATTTCCACAACAGAAAATTTCACACTCAATACATCTTTCCATGAGAACATTCTTGTTGAAGGAGCACGCACTCGAATTTGAGAAATATAAACTATAAATTCTCTCTATTTCTACTATTTTCTCTTCAAATTGTTGTCCTCTCTTCTTCTCCTTTTTATGATCGATTGTTGATTCTAGTGTAAAATGATTGTTTTGCCGCCTATATTTCTCTTCAAAACGGTACAACATTTGTTTTCAACAATCAACTAACGACGAAAATAAAAAATACTCATTTTTTAAAAGTTCCAACACAAAATTAATGAAACTAAATCGCAAAGTACTAAAATTAATTTAATTACACAATTAAAAAATCAAAAAATAAAATTACCGTTTAATTATCTCATAATCAATTATATTGATGTCCGAAAAACCTATTCCCAGGGGACCCACCCCAAAAGACCTATGTACCCCCTCATATACCCCAAGATATTTCAAAGAGTCAAATCAGAAAGGCCAGTTATTTAGTTGGCCTTTTACTGCAGATCTCCTTATCCTCCTCTCTCCATTCCTCCCTTCAAATGGATAACTATATGCATATGTCTGTCAACAAACCTCTGCTGCTATCAGACTGCCTTTAAGAGGTGGGTGGTGGGGGGTGGGGGGGCTGTCTGCTGCATCCATACTACATCTCCATCTCACACTGTTCTACCAATTAATACTTCACTTCTGCAGTCATAATTAGTTTCCAGGAGTTAGCAACACGTCATGCTGTTTTTGTGTAAAATAAATCATTTTTATATTTTTAAATGTATTATATATAAATTAATACATAATGTATTATATCACATTTTAGGAATATATATATATATATATATATATATATAACTTAAAGATATTATTAACACAATAAAAAAAATTAATGTAACAATGTCATAACATTAGAAAAAACTTTGATTTTTTTTGTTACGATTAATTATCATAGTCAAAAATCGTGGGTATACGAATCAACTACGGCTTAGCAACAATCCTTGGCCGTTGTTTCTGCAAGTGTGGTCATGGCTAAAATCATGACAAAATGGTTGAAACCATGACAAATATTTATTAATCATGGTAAAAATTTAAGTTTTTGTTTTAATTTTAGGAATAATTATATTTACACCCCCTGATCTATGGTTTATTTACACAAACTATCCTTATCTTTTGCATGATTACAGAAACTATCCCTGATAGCAAATCAATAGTGGTAGTTTGTGTAATGATACTAATATTTTTAAGAGGTGTACGTGTAATTTTTAAAAAAAATAAAGGGTGGTTTGTATAAGTGATAAAGATAGGAGTGATTTGTGTAAATAAATCATTGATCAAGGAGTGTAAATATAATTATTCTTTAATTTTATTTGGACTACAAAATAAAAGAAGTAGCGATTCACATGGCATCATCAAATGATACAAATTTAACCTTAGTTAATAGTATTAATTTATTATAATTTTTAAATTATGCTTATTTATAATTTCACGAAAATCATTTTTTTTTATATTGTAAATCATCGTATTTAAGCGAATATGTCGTATATATATATAGACAATGGCCCAGAAAGAGGAATACTCCCACTCCCATTATCCCTTCAAAAATTTAACTTCATGCTATTCACACCATTTTACAATTACACATTACTAATTATTTTGACTCTTTTTGTATGGAATTTTGAAACAACAGTGGGAAGTTTCTGTGTTATTTTTCACGTTGTTACACTTTCGACTTTTAAGAGTAGTGATTGATATTTACAAGGGGGGAAATTAAATTTTTGTTTTAAAATAATACTAATTTAATTTCAATCTCTAAACAATTATTGCGTACTTACACTTTTTTGTCTCTAAACAAGCATATTGTTTTTTTTTAAGGATAATTACAACCATCCCCTGAGGTTTGGCATAATTACACTCGTTGTTTGAAAAATTACAAATACCCCCTGATGGATAAATGAAATGTCAAACTTTGCCCTTACTGTATTTTTTTTATTTTTAAAAAAAATAAAAATATTGAATGGGATGGATGAAAAAATTTTAAAAATTATAAAAAAATTATCCCTTAGTCGATAAGAAAAATATTTTTTCAAAAAAAATAAATAAAATTATAATTTTTAATTCATAAGGGTATTTTGATCAGTTCACTATAAAAAATGGATAGATTGGGGTAATTGTTAGATGGTCGTTAAAATTAGGGAGGTATTTGTAATTTTTCAAACAACAAGAGGGTATTTGTAATTATGACATACATCAGGGGAGGTAGATGTAATTTACCCTTTTCTTAATTATCATTTTCCATCAATCGTTCATTAAATCAGATAGAAAGAAATCAAGTTGTACGTGAAGCTAGGAAGGAGGCACGGAAAAAAGTAATTTGTGTCGGATATAATAAACAATTAATCCAAATGACCAAAATTATGAAGGAAAAAAAAAAAAAAAAGACTTACAAGTTTAGGGACCAATAGTATAAGTAAATGATTGTTTAAGGACTGAAATAAAATAAGTGAAGTAGTTTAGGGACCATAAGCGCAATTCTTCCTTTAGAGGGTGTTTGACTCAAATTATCTGAAAAATCTTATTAATTAAGCACATGCATTTTGTAAGGTATTTTTGGGACTTAGAATTAAGATATTAGATTTTTTTCATAAATGAGAATTTGAAATATTGAATAAAATAAGATTACCAATCTTCACTATAAAAAAAAAAAAAAAAAAAAGATTAGTGTAAATAAGTGATATTTTAGTATTTTCATCAATATTATATACATACTTTTTTATAATAATTTTTACTTTGTCAAAATAATAAATTTCGTAGTTTTAAGAGAACTATTAGTTTGTACAAGTTGCTAGCAAATGATAGTAATAAAAAGGTGTATATAAAGTCGTCGTAAAAAACAATTAATGATACACAAAGTTATGATCTCGTGTCCGTATATTCTGTTTTTGTTCATAGATATGGCACGAGTTATCATAGTTCCAGTTTTATGCACAATTATTTTTACTAATAATTATAGCGACAACATCAAAATTATTGACACCTAATATATGATTTTAATAACAACTCTCAAATTGTTACTTAATATTTTTTCACTAATATTATATTTTTTTGTAGCACTTGCAGGATATTATGTGTGATAACTTTTTAATTAATACGAAGAAAAAAATCTTAAAAATAATTTAAAAAAAAAAAATAGTTTCCCATTGAGCCTCCTAACATTTATTTTTTGAATTTTATAAGCTTATTTTTTGAAAAAATTATCAAATACTTGTACAAAAACTCTGAATAACATCTATAAATAAAAGAGTATATATTCATCTAAACACTCGCTAGATGGTGTCATATTACTTCAAATGAAATAATAATTTTAAAAAATCAATTTTGAAGCCAAAATACAAATAACAAATTTAAATACATATTGCATAAGAATAAGAGAATTGATTAACCTACTTTCAAGCCTCATTAATTTTGCCAATGAAACTTAATTTAATTGTTAAAGTTTAAATCCCACAATCTTTTTATTATTATAAGTTTGAGTCACAGTAATGGGCAGATATTAATTTATTATAGGGATAATTATATATATTCGTCTCCGAGATTTATAATATAATTATACGTCTGCGATTTAAAAAATTACATTTAGTACTTTCGATGTTTGCTTTCGTCTAACAAACACGACTAACAACAATAATAGGAGCAATAATTTATAGGATAAATTACATTGACATCCCTTAAGGTTATAGGTCCAAATACACAAGCATTCTCTATCTTTTGTTAAAGTACAATTACACCCTTGAGGGACCTGAAATTGTAATTACAAGTCTACTCCTATTATTAACAAAAATTTATAGTGATACTTTTTTGGATACAGTATATACTAATACGCCTCTATAAATGTATATTTAATTTATAAAGGATACAAATATTTATATCTTTAAATATAATTTTAACAGGCGTCAAAACTTAATTTACCATAATTTATAGGGAAAATTACACTCTCCTCCTCTAAAGTTTGGAAAATTACATCTAACACTGTTGAGGTTTGCTTCCATCTAACAAATAAGTCTCATATTAATCAAAATTTACTGAATCTACTGATATTAACGAAAAAACTAAATAAAAATTTATATTTACTTTGATTGACTTATTGCAGATCAAACAGTTTTTTTTGGTCTAAACTATCCTTATATTGGTAACATATATCTCTCATATGCATTAACACATGAAGACATATGAGGGTAATTTGATCACAAAAAGATTTACTTAACCTATTATAAGTCAATTGAGAGTAAATGCACATTTTATTTTTATTTTTTTGTTGGTGAATTTTGATTATAAATAAATTTATTTGTTAAACAAAAATAAAATTTAAAAGTGTTAGATATAATTTTTTAAATAAAAATTTATATATAATTATATCATATCTCAAAAAAAAAAAAGAGTGTAATTATCCATAATTTATAGCATTATGATAAGTAAGAGGTGTAGTAGAGTGTATAGGCCAGAGATGTGTAGGGCATGGGCAAAACCTTATCAGTTATTATTAGTGAGTGTTCCATTGTGGGTGTGGGCCCAAGCAAATCAGAAGTTTAGGCCCCCAATGCCTCTTCCTCTGCCTCAATTACTCTCTCTCTCTCTCTGCCCTTTTTGCTGGAAAATTGGAATAGTGAAAATGAAAGTCCTCCTGCTGCATTCAACTGCTCTTACCACTAGTAAGACTTTCCCTCTGAATATTGACCTTGTCAGGAATTTATGTTTTTTTTTTTTTTTTGCTTTATGTATTTTTTTGAATAATTATAAAAATTTAATGTAATTTATTCCTTTGTGATATTATAATTAAGTGAAAATTAAAAAAAATTAGCAACTTACCCCTTGTAATTTACCACCTTATCTAAAAAGATAAATTGCTTTATTTTAAAAAGTATAGGGAATAAATTGTTGTATTTAAAAAAAAATACATTTAGTTTTTGTTCATACGAAGAAAATTTCCTCATTTGTAATATTGTAGGGAGTTGCTTGCATTTTTCTATAATGGTAGTGTTAAATTCACTCTGTCCCCCTCTATTATTCGGGAGATATCAAACACTTTGTCCCCCTGAATTATTTTTTATGTAATATTTACCCCCTTAAACAAAAAAATATAACTTACCCCCTATAATTAAATTTTTGGATAATATTACCTTTTATATTATATATGTATATTTAGTTAAAAGAATTTTTTTTTAGTTTTTTAAGCACTTTTTCATTTTAAGTTTAATTAAAATTTTCTTAATTAAAAATATATTTTAATTATATCAAAGTAAAATATCAGTGAATTAAATAGTTCGAGTTTTATTATATTTTACAGACTCAAAGTTAAATAATGAATGAGTACAATAACAACACAAAAAAAATTATAAAAACTTTTTATTAATTATGGTTAAAAAATTAAGTTATTAACTATTTATTCTTTTAGATAACAATAAGTAATTATGTGTAAAATTTTAGAATATATATTTTTTTTAAAATATGATGGAATATATTTATTTATTTTTCTAAAAAATTTGAACTTTTGATGAAGCAATATGTTTGTCAATGTCTTTTTAAAAAGCATATATGAGTTGTTGGATATATTATATTTATTGTGTATCTACTATTTATATATATATTAATTTATACTCTACTTTTAATTTAAATTCTTCATTGATTAAAAAATAATTTGATAACAATTTAATGTGCAAAATACTCAAATATATTAAAAATTATATAATTGACAAGGTATGAGAAGCATTTTTGTCCAACTGAGGGGGCAAGTATTACTAATGCGTGCAAAAAATGCACGGGTCCAATGGATTTGTACAATCGTTCAAGACTTGAACCAAGTGAATGCAAATCTTGAAGGATGGACCTGCAAAAAAAGAGTTAGCACTCCGACGCCCAAGTTAGTATGGATTTGAGATGAATTAAAGTGAAAAAGTAAGTGAATGTGGTGGAAAATCGTGATATAGTGAATAAGATTGATGAAAAGTGTAAGAACACTTGATAATATGCTTAGAAAGAGTTTAAGATATAGTTTAGAGAGTAAGAGGGGCGTGAGAGAGGTGTGAAGGGTGTCTTTTTCAGAGTACCCGGGTGTGTGAGGAAAGTGTTAGAGAATACCCAAGTGTGTGAGTAAAAGTGTCTAAGAGAGTGTGTGTCCTCAGTCTTGAGAGACCAAGGTTGTATTTATAGAGGGAGTGCCCTCATCTGCTGGGGGTCTATCCTTTCCGAGATTCTTGGGAAAGTTGGTTGGGATAGTTGGGATAAGGGATAAGTCGTCTTTATCCATATCTATGAGTAGGAGTCTTTCTTCAGTCCAGGGAGATCCTTCGTCTTCAAGGAGTCCTAGCCGTCAGGGAGTCCTATCCGCCAGGGAATCCTAGCCGCCAAGGAGTCATAGTTGCCAAGGAGTCTTTTTACCTGTTTTGGGGCTGACGTGGCCTGAGGTGGTTGCTGACACCTAGGTTGATGAGGTGCCACGTGGGAGAGTGGGCTGCTACGTGTATGGGCCTTTTGGGTCGAATATTTTGGTGGGCCTTGATCATGGTCCGAGTTGGGGGATGTCCTAAGCCTCGAGCCCAGGGGATGTCCTAGGCCTAGAGTTCGGAGATCTCCTAGGTCTCCTTTCGTTTTCTTGGGCTGTCAGGGTCTAACTAATTAGATTGTGGATTGGGCCATCTTTGGCCTCCTGAGAATGTTATGGGCGTCGGATGTCCTGGAATGTATCATGGGCTTTCAATTTCTTTATTCTTATTTAGCCCCTTGGGCCTCTTTGGGCCAATTTATTTTCATGCACATCAGTAGCCTCCTCACCCTAATGAGTGGAGATTTCGACACTCATTAGAGTAGATGTTTTCAGAGGAGCGGTCTAAGGAGGGAATTCCTGTAAAGATGTTATTAGCATAACTGTGCTTAGAAAAAGAAGACTTACTTCATACTTGTATGGAGCAGGGTTTTTTTTTCTTATGAAGGTGATTCCACGGAGGAGGGCTTAACGGGTGCTTTTTAGGCCTACGCTGATTTCCTGCAAGGGAATGTTTAAATAATAAAATATGTATTTATTACAAATAGATCTTGCATAGAGTAAAATTATTATACCTCCTCGGAGAAGGACTTATTTGAGGGGGGGTCTCCTTAGAACATGACTTAGGAACCTCTCTGAAAGAAGAATAAGGTATCCGCCGGAAGCAGGGCTTAGATGTCTCCGTAGAGGAGGGCTTAGGTACCTGCATGAGACAGAGCTTACAAGTCTCCCAGATAAAGACCTAGGTATCTGCCTGAAGGAGGGCTAGGGTGTCTCCTCGGAGGAGGGTCTTTGTGCCTGTGTGGAAGACAGGGTTTTTTATGAGAGGGTGTCTGTCTGAGTAGGGCTTTAATATCAGAGGTTTGATAAGGATGCCTCCCTCGTTACATTTGTATAAGAAGGCGCATGTTAGCACATTCAATGTCGTAAAATAAACCTCCAAGGTTATTAAATTAAAATATTAAATATACTCATTGAAGAAATCTTGTATGTAAAGATTTATTCACAGAGGGCAATGTCTGCTTGGGTTAGGGCTTATTTTGTGAAGGATGCTGAGGTGTGGATGCTCAGTCAGCGGATCAGTAGGTTTGGGGTCTTGGGACTGTCATCCCACTGTCAGGGGCCAGAGATGTCCCTAGTACGACCTACAGAGCCTGGGCGCTACCAGCTATTTCCACACCCTTCTCCTTATTTAGTACGTTACTACGGGTTTTCATTGTTACTCACGTGTTTAACTCTGTGTTCCCACAGACAGCGCCAATTGATGCGTAAAAAATGCACGGGAAATGGATTTGAACAATCGTTCAAGGCTTGGGCTGAAGTGAATGCAAATCTTGAAGGATGGACCTGCAAAAAAGAAGTTAGCACTCCGACACCTAAGTTAATATGAATTTAAGATGAATTAAAGTGAAAAAGTAAGTGAATGTGATGAAAAATTATGATATAGTGAAAAAGATTGATGAAAAGTGTAAGAACACTTGATAATATGCTTAGAAAGAGCTTAAGATTTATTCAAAGAGTAAGAGGGGCGTGAGAGAGGTGTGAAGAGTGTCTTTCTCAGAGTACCCGGGTGTGTGAGGAAAGTGTTAGAGAATACCCAGGTGTGTGAGTAAAAGTGTCTAAGAGAGTGTGTATCCTCAGCATCGAGAGACCAAGGCTGTATTTATAGAATGAGTGCCCTCGTCTGTTGGGGGTCTATCCCTTTCGAGATTTTTGGGAAAGTTGGTTGGGATAAGGGATAAGCCGTCATTATCCATAGGAGTAGGAGTCTTTCTTCAGTCCAGGAAGATCCTTCGTCTGCAAGAAGTCCTAGCTGCCAAGGAGTCATTCCTTACCTATTTTGTCATTCTAGGGCTGACGTGGTCCAAGGTGGATGTTGACACCTGGATTGATGAGGTGCCACGTGGGAGAGTAGGCTGCCACGTGTATGGGCCTTTTGGGCCAAATGTTTTGGTGGGCCTTTGATCATGATCCGAGTCAGGGGATGTTCCAGGCCTCGAGTCCGGGGGATGTCCTAGGCCTAGAGTCTAGAGATGTCCTAGGTCTCCTTTTCTTTTTTTGGGCTGTCAGGGCCTGCCTAATTAAATTGTAGACTGGGTCATCTTTGACCTCCTAGAATTGTTATGGGCGTGGGATGTCCTGGGCCTCCCAGTGGGTATCATGGGTCTTCGATTTCTTTCTTCTTTTTAAGCCGCTTGGGCCTCTTTGGTTATTTCATTTATTAATTTAGGGGGATAAATATTACATCAAAAATAGTTTGGGAAGGCAAAATATATTTTACCCTATAAAATATCAAACACTCTCTCCAACTCATTAGTTGTTTGTTAATTAACGCTAAAAAAACAAAATGTCGGTCTCTTTTGCAAATTTTATATTACCCTTATAACTCTTATATAATGTGTCATTATAGGGTGGAATGGATAAAAGGAGACTCCCTCGTAAAAAGGGTAAAAATGTAAAGGGAGAATGAAGCACAGATCTCCAATAAGTAAAATCCAAGGAGCTACAATTCGAGGTGGAAGAAAAGACACGAGAAATTGAGCATAGGCCCTCGTAGATAAAATCTAAAGGAGCTGAGGTTCAAGTAGGGAGAGAAAGAAGAATAATACAAAAATTCAAGGAAACAAATTAGGGACATCAGATACAGAGCATCAGGGACGAATTGAGGAATGAAAAAATACGAGGCAAATACCCAACCATTCCAGTATGATAGAATATATACAAGGTTGAAATAGCCTGGAGGCATAATCTTCGAAGCAAAGAGAAAAGAGACATTAGTTCGTTCTTTAGAAACACCAAGTAAAGATATCTGAAGGGAAGATCTAAGGATGTATCTTTCTGTCAGAAGATCGACACCAAAGATCCCAAAGGAAGGACGATCAAGCCAACTGTTAAGAGTTGAAAACTCTATAAAAAGGGCATCTCTTGAATCGAAAAGACATCTTTCTTGAGTTCATTAAATCCCACCACATCAAACTGGCGTCGTCTGTGGGAACTCAAGTCACTAAGATAAGTTACAATGGAAGACCTTGAAAAGGGGAGAGAATTAGAAGAGGGTTTCTCCATGGGAAAATCTAGAAATCCAAAAGATGCCTTGTCCTAAGACACCCTAAGGCGGAGAGATATCGGGGACGAAGGTATCCAGGCCCTATTGGAGGAAGCTGCAAAGAAGGGAGCTCGAGCAACCATTAGATGGATGTGCAAGAGGGAACAAGACGGCTACAAAGCCCCCAATCACTAAATAGTCATCTCCGAGACAAAAGAGAAGGTTCGGTGGATCGAAGCATGGTCCCAGGTTTGAGGTAACGGCAAGATACTGATTCTAGAATTGAGGAGTTACAGAAGGAGTTATCTGATCTAAGAAAACAGATAGAGCCCAAAGTACTAGGCCTACGAAAAGAAAGTCCATTCTTGAAGAAAATATTGAGTGCCCCGTTGCTAAACCTACATATTACTCTACTAGACTGTTATGGCGGAGAAAAAGGAGACCCCAGGGATCATGTGGACCAGTTCATTGCGACAATGGATTTGGTATATACGTGTTAAGCGATGTTGTTCGCATCTTCCGAACCACTTTAGTAGGGTGGGCCCAAATTTGGTTTTCTCAGCTAGCCCCTGGATCAATTCACAATTTCGAGTAGATGGCTCGGGGTTCATACACCATTTTGCAGGCAACAAAAACATCCTATAAACCCCAATCATTTGTTCATTGTGGTGCAAGACCCTTAAAAACTTATATCTAGATTCTCGATAAACCCAATATAAACTCGGAGTTCTTGTCGGGGATCAGGGCCCAAGGGTTTCGAGATGGGGGATTGGATGACTCTTTGATAAGGGAACCAGTCGTCAGCTAGGATGAACTGCTAATAAGAGCTGAAAAATTTATCCTCATTAAAGAATCTAGGAAAAACAAAAACTCGTATCGAGTACGAAGAGAACCCGCTCGCATAATCACAAAATAAAAATACATGAATGGAGGAGGGATGATCAAAAATGAAGGGTTGAGTTCTACACCCCACTAAGGACACTCGAGCAGAAGCTCTAGCAATGATAGAGAAGAGCGGGCTCGTACGATGGCCCATGAAGATGAGGGAGAACGAGGAAAGGCATAAATCTCCCAAATACTGTCACTTCCATCAAGATTGAGGTCATACTACGGAGGAGTGTTTCCATTTAAGAGAAAAGTTGGAAAGGTTAATTCAGTCAGGAGATCTCCAAGAGTTGATCCCAAGGAGATAAATTAGAAACTCAAGAGAAGGACATATCCCTCGAATGACCATCTGATAATAAGTCAAAGATCGACTCCGAGGGAAAATTGATTGCAGGGTAAAATAGTGAATTTAATTGAAGGTGGGGAGATTGGGGGATCATCACGATCCTCTCGAAAAACCAAAAAAAAAAAAAAAAAAAAAAAAACCTACAAGAGGTAGTGGACCCAATTTTTGCTACCACTTATACTAGAGAAAAGTTTCAAGAAAACTCAACAATTATTATGTTTACTGAAAAAAATGCGAAAGGGAGACATACCTTTTGTTTGGATTTGTGTTTTATTTTATCTTGAGCATTTTTCGAGATAAAACAAAACATACCCAATGTTTGTTTTTCTATTTTTACACCTTATCTGTGTGTTTTTGTTTTTGAATTTTTTTATATATAATATATACACGCACACACACTTATATATAGAAATATAATTTTAAAAAAATATGATTTGACAATAAACAGTATTTTTTGTCAACAAAAAATACAACATTAAACATACAATATTTATATATATACATATTTATATATATAAATATATATAAAAGACATGATTTGACAATCAACAGTAATTTTTGTCTCCCAACAATGAACAGTATTTTTTGCCAACAAAAAATACAGCATTAAACATACAATATTTATATATATACATATTATATATATATATATATATAAAAGACATGATTTCACAATCAACAGTGATTTTTGTCTCCCAAATTCCAACATCAAACATACACCACTTATTTTAAACTATTTGCATTACCTCAAAACACAAATCCAAACATACAATCTATCTCCAACACACACTTATTCATCTTTATTTTTCTCTCTCTATCTCTAAAACACCAAAACAGAACACTCTAAAACCAAATCCAAAACACAAAAACAAAACACTCCAAAACAAAATCCAAATAGCAAACCAAAACCAAATCAACACTAAAAACCAAATCCAAACATAGTGTTTGGATTTGGTTTTGGAGTGTTCTGTTTTGGTATTTTGGAGATAGAGAGAGAAAAAAAGAAATAAATGTGTGTTGAAGATGGATCCTGGTATGTTTGGATTTTGGTAATTTAAAATAGTTTAAAATAAGTGGTGTAGGTTTGTTGTTGGGATTTTGGAGACAAAAATCACTGTTAATTGTCAAATCACGTCTTTTTTATGTATATTTTTATATATAAATATGAATATATAAATATTGTATATTTAATATTGTATTTTTTATAGACAGAAATCATTGTTCATTATTAAATCATAACTTTTTTATATTATATTTATATATAAGTATGTATATATAAATTACGGGGTAATTGCACTTATAGTCCGGTAGGATAAGGGGTGTCGCACTTATGGTCCTCTGCTTTTCGGGGTCAACGGATTTGGTCCTCTAATTTTCAAAAAATTTGCATATTTAGTCCCACTCACCTCCTTTTGCAAACTTTTACTATGCTCGGCCAGAATGGTATCAGAGCCTAGGTTTATTGAAGAAATATTTGGTTAATATTATATTTAGATATTTTTCACTAACGGACCTTTCAAGAAAAATGGAACCGAACGAAAGTTCGAGTTACAATAACAACAGGGAATATTTCCAGACTCTGGAAAGACAGAGAAAGAACGTCCTTCGGAAATTCTGTACAAATGTGACAATGGCCCGTACAAGGGTCCATGTAAGATGAAAGCAACTCTTCGGACTCCCGAGGAGACGAATTCGACCTTTCTCGAAAGAGAAGGAGAACAAGAAGGGACTAGGGAACTCCAAGTCCAACTTTCAGTACCAGGAAATGTGATAAGGCGTTTGCAGGCTACTGAAGTACAGGGTCCAATTCCAGCCAGAATGAATGGAAAAGGTCAATTCCTAATTTCTCTCTAAAAATTATGATTAGAGGAATTGCTTGGAAAGAAATCGAGGCCGATACCTCGAAAATCTCTCAAGATTTGAGGGAAATTCAGAAGACAGTTCAAGACTATGGACATAGGTTATCCAACATACCTATGAAAGTAGACTCTCTGTGCCACAAGATGGACGAGATTCTTGAGATCCTCCCAGATCTACACAAGAATCTTACAGATCTGAAGACCGAAGTTGAGATCTGAAAGATAACCCTGAAACATCCATATCCAGACAGGAGCGCATCAGGGACGCCCTTGGGACAGTACCTCTTCTACATCAGAAGGGGAAGGCAAAGGAGATCCCGAAGCCAAAGACTCGGGATGAACAGATCCAAGAGATCCTTAACTCCATAAAATAATGGAGGTAACCAGAGCGGATCTATCAGATCTACAAGAATTGGCTGAATCATTTTCCCAACTTGGGATTGTGGAATTAGTCAATGTTCAAACCAATGAAGTTACTCCAGTACTACCACCGAGGGAGGCACAATGAAGCTCCACAAGATCACCCAATGAGGCAAAGTGCAGATTTCCACACTAACGCAACACCAACGTTTGTGGGAACCAGACTCCGAGAGAATCCAGGGAGAAATCCTAGAAGAGCACCTGAAAATACACCTTGGGCAAGAACAATGCTTCAGCCCTTGCATCCATATGGTGCTGTTCTAAACTT